>BLSH010063816.1:1574489-1604799 GCA_018402905.1 Glandirana rugosa
AAATGCAATAAAAAAAAAAAAAAAAAATTTGAAAAAAGTGGCAGGGGAAAAAAAAAATGTCCCCTTTAAGAGCATTGGGCGGAAGCTACTTGTGACGTTGCTTCCGCCCAGCCTTGTTATGGAGCCGGGTGAGCGGCTTCAGCCGCTCACTCGGCACACGGACACTGCAGGGAGAGGACGCGATCATCTCCGCTGCTGCCGGCGGGTCCGGTAAGCGGCGGAGATGACCGGAAAGCGGCGGGAGGGGGGGGCACCTCTCCCGCCGCTGATAAAAGTGATCTCGCGGCGAATCCGCCGCTAAGATCACTTTTATCTTGCAGGGAATCGCCTGCAGAAAAAAATGATACCGGGGTTATGGTAGCTATCTGCTACCATAACAACGGTATTCCACTTCAAAGTGGCCGCCGTCAAACGACGTACGGCGGTCCGGAAGTGGTTAATGTCCCTAGTTTGCCCCGTGGGAAAGCAAATACTACAAAACTTCCAGGATAGGTTTGGAACATTGAGAACTTAGGTTGTGCAAAGTTTCAGGGCAATTGATTGAGGTTTAGGCACTTTATGGTACGTTAAGCAACATTAAGCAGTTTTTACATTTAACGTGTTAGGATTGTAAAATATTGCTTAACGTGAATAACTTTTGGTGCGATTTCCCAAATGATCTGAAATTTTCAGAATATGTTGGCATAGAGAGAATCTTGAATTGTGCGAAATTTGGGGGAAATTGGTTAACATCTAAGGTGTTTTTGGTACATTAAGCAACATTAAGCGCCCCAAAAATCAAGCTTAATGTCTCTAGTTTGCCTTCTGGGAAGGCGAATCCTACGAAACTTCCAGGATAGGTTTGGGACATTGAGAACATAGGTTGTACAAAGTTTCAGGGCAATTGATTGAGGTTTAGGCACTTTATGGTACGTTAAGCAACATTAAGCTCCCCAAAAATCAAGCTTAATGTCCCTAGTTTGCCCTGTGGAAAAGCAAATCCTACGAAACTTCCAGGATAGGTTTGGGAAGTGGAGAACTTAGGTTGTGCAAAGTTTCAGGGCAATTGATTGAGGTTTAGGCACATTATGGTACGTTACGCAACATTAAGCAGTTTTCACATTAAACGTTTTAGGATTGTAAAATATTGCTTAACGTGAATAACTTTTGGTACAATTTCCCAAATGATCTGAAATTTTCAGAATATGTTGGCATAGACAGAATCTTGTATTGTGTGAAGTTTGGGGGAAATTGGTTAACATCAAAGGTGTTTTTGGTACATTAAGCAACATTAAGCGCCCCAAAAATCAAGCTTAATGTCCCTAGTTTGCCTTGTGGGAGAGCAAATCCTACGAAACTTCCAGGATAGGTTTGGGACATTGAGAACTTAGGTTGTGCAAAGTTTCAGGGCAATTGATTGAGGTTTAGGCACTTTATGGTACGTTAAGCAGCATTAAGCAGTTTTCACATTAAACGTTTTAGTATGTCCCCTATTTAACTCCAGAAACAACATGTCACTCCCTCGGCCATATGCAGGCATCCAAATGTTTCCTGACCTATCGAAATACACAATTCAACTAAGGAGACAACGCAATCCAATTACCAAGGGTCTCACAAACCACAAGATCCAATACAAATGAAGATACCCAGCAACCCTGATAATCACCAGGAATAGCTCACCCCACACAATCAACAACCTCACCTCAGGAATGCAACTCCTATACACTTGGGGCATTATTCTAGAACCTCCTATAGAAACCAACCCCCCTCTTCCACAACGCAGACCACCAGCTCCAAGACGTAACCAAGGAAGAAAATTTACTGGCCAACAAACATGAATCAAGAGTCTAATGGGCCTCAGAAAATTTTATTTTTCAGCTCTCCCCGGCTGTGTTAACCTTTTCTCACTAATCTTCTTAGTAACAGACTGTTCTACCCTCTTTTTCTAGTGTTAGCTGATTTCAGCTCTTCATCCTCCTCCACTCTGCCTGCAGGCCAAACGTTAACTAGCGTTTTCCGAAGTATATAATCCCGTATATGACTCAAATTAAACAGTTCAAGTACTTAACATTAAATAACTAACCTTCTTAACCCTCCCATAGACACAGCTCTTGGCACCAAAGAAAGATATAGAATCCAGGATCGTCAACGAGTGCAACTGCGACCCTAAAGTATCATCCTGAGCTTCCCGGCAACGGCCTCCAACCAGCTAACTGTAAGTGTTAACCGCTTGCCGACTGCTGGTCGGCAATTGACGGCGACAAAGTCGCTCTGTAACGCAAATCGCCGTCATACGACAGCGGGCTTGATACAGAGCCACTGTGAGCGCGCGCGCTCACTGTGTCCGGGGGGGTCCAGGGAGCGGGTGCGGCGGCTTCGATTGCCGCCGGCCACCCGCGATGCCCCCCCCGGAGCGAATGAGCGGAGGTCCGTGTAAGTAAACACGGACCTCCGCTCTGTGTGAGGGGGAAGGGCTGTGATCACAGCCTTCCTGTAAGTGAAGGCTGTGACCACTTCCCTTCTACAGTTAGGCAAGCCCCCCTACAGTTAGAACACGCCCAGGGAACATACTTAACCCTTAGCGCGCCCCCTGCAGGTTAACCCCTTCACTGCCAATGGCATTTACACAGTAATCAGTGCATTTTTATAGCACTGATCGCTGTATAAATGCCAATGGTCCCAAAAAAGTGTCAAAACGTTCCAACATGTCCGCTGAAATATCGCAGTACCGCTAAAAATCGCAGATCGCCGCCATTACCAGTAAAAAATAAAAAAAAATGAAAAACCCCAAAAATGAATTCTCATCCTCCGTAAACGCGACCACTTTTGCGCAAACCAATCAATAAACGCCGATTGCGATTTTTTTTTTTATCGCAAATATGAGGAAGAATATAAATCGGCCAAAAACGGTGAAAAAAATGTTTTTTTATATTTTTTTTTGCATTTGTATTTTAGCAAAAAGTAAGAAATTTGGGTTTTTTTGCAAAATTGTCGCTCTTCTTTTGTTTATAGCGGCGATCAGAAATGACGCAGAGGTGATCAAATACCACCAAAAGAAAGCTCTATTTGTGGGAAAAAAAAGGACGCAAATTTCGTTTGGGTACAACGCCGCACGACCGCGCAATTGTCAGTTAAAGCGACGCAGCGCCAAATCGCAAAAAGGGCTCCGGTCCTAAAGCTGGAAATCCTTCCGGGGCTGAAGTGGTTAAACAGCATACAGCTCCATTCAACACCTTTGAAAGATGCCTTTAAACATTCTATCTCTTAACGTGAATGGTCTGAACCATCCGGTTACGAGGCATTCACTACGGAAAACTGCCCAAAAACTAAAAAGTGACATTGTATGTGTGCAAAAGACACACTTTTCGAGCTTGGCTTCTCCCCAATGCTCAAACATCCATTACCCCAAAAAGTACAAAGCCTCCCATATGTCAAAATCTAGGGAAGTATTAATAGCTGTAAAGGATACAGTGGACTTCCACTTAAAACAGGAAATCACAGATGACAAAGGCCGCTTCATCATTCTGGTATGCACCATAGACAAGACGGATTACACACTTCTGAACATCTATGCATCCAACGAACGCCAAATGAATTTCTTCCGCAAAGTCCTACGAATTACGAAAACAGTGCAACAGGGCCACTTATTAATGTGCAGAGACTTTAATCATGTTCCCGACATATCAATGGACACCTCTTCATCAGTCAAAAGAAGAGAATCCCCTTTGAAAAATGTTCTCTTATTGCAAGGTTTGTATGACGTGTGGAGATGTCAACATGGTTTCGAAAAAGATTATACGTACTTCTCCGCATGTCATAACTCATACTCTAGAATAGACTTGTCCCTCTCGGACAAATGGATCCTACAAAATATAAGCGCATCTGTAATCCCCACTGCGGCAGGGTCGGACCATGCTCCCATCACAATCACTATTTCCAATGCTCCTCAACAACAGAGTACATTTCTGTGGAGAGCAAACAACCATATACTACAGAACCCTAACTACAAAACAGAAATTGCTACACATATCAATGAATTCTTTAAAAATCACGTGGGCTTGGTGCCCGACCCTGCTGTGGATTGGAACGCGCATAAAGCATATGTACGTGGCATATTGATGAAAATGTCATCACAATTTAAAAAGATGAAAACACAACGCATAGACTACATTATGTCACAAATAACAACCCTAGAAAACAGCAACAAGGCCAACCCTCACCCGAAACATACTGCACAAGTTTTGTCCTTACGACAAGAACTTAGATCCTTACTCCAAAATTTGTATGAAAACATGCTAAGGAAAATTAAAGCTTCTTCATACTTAACATCCAATAAAGCGGGTAAAATGCTTGCACACAAAATAAAAGGGATCAAAAATTCCCTATGTCATACACCCACACACCTAACTAATTCTCAAGATAATATAATGCGCTCATAATGCGTTCAGCGACTACTACGGGGAAATAATCTTAAACACGACACCTCAACCTATCAACCCTCCATAGAAGATATAAACAACTTCCTAAGCTTAGTTAAACTTCCAACCCTAACAGACTTCTATCCTTGAACAGCCCTTTAACAGAAAAAGAAATGCATACAACCATCAACATCATCCCCCCGGGAAAGTCACCTGGACCCAATGGACCTACAGGTGAATACTTCAAACAATTTGCACATAATCTAACCCCTCACTTAACCAAAGTTTTTAACACTGTCGCATCCGGCGCCACATTCCCCAAAGAATCATTAAACGCCTTGATCATAGTGCTCCCAAAGCCAGGAAAAGAACCAACCTCACCTTAGAACTTATGCCCAATCTCCCTCTTAAATCTAGACCTGAAGATCTACACTAAAACCATGGCCACACGACTTTTAAACATAATGCCCAATCTCATTCACCGAGATCAGTTAGGATTGCCTAGGGGAAGACAGGCAGCAGATGCCACTAGAAGAATGATAAACATCATACATCAAGTGGAGCTGAGCGGAACGCCTTCTCTGCTTCTGTCCTTAGATGCAGAGAAGGCATTTGATGGAGTCCACTGGTCGTACCTGCATGATGTCTTCTGTAAATTTTTGCTTCAGAAGTCATATATTAAGAGCTATCCTAGCGCTATATACTTCCACAAGTCTTTTCAGGTGACATGCTTTCACACCCATTCCCGATAACAAATGGGACAAGACAAGGATGTCCCTTGCTCCCCTTAATCTTTAACTTCATGACAGAACCATTAGCAGAATACACAAGTTAAAACCCAGAAATCTCTGGTATTCACATAGGCAACACACAACACAAAATCAGCCTTTTCGCTGATGATGTAATCTTAATCATCACAAACCCGGCCTCATCCCTGTCAGAAGTATTAAAAACCCTACAATGGTTTAGTAAAATCTCCTAATACAAACTGAACATAACAAAATCGCATATCCTAGACTTCAGACTAGATGCCACAACTAGGAATATGCTCCAAATGCAATACCCATTTTCATTGACGGATAAAAGCATCACCTACATAGGCACACAACTGACTAAATCGGTAAAAAGCCTCTACTTAACTAATTTTAAACCTCTCCTTTCTAAATTAAAGTGGTTGTCAACCCGTGACAACCACTTTAACATACAGGTAAGTGTATAATGAGGCTTACCTGTAGGTGCCCTGCATATCTCCCAAACCTGCATGGTTTAGGAGATATACATTGTACTAGATGTGCCAACATCATTTTGGTACATGTGCAGTGAAGAAACGACCTCCGTGCCGTGACTGGTGACGTGTGCGCGGGAGTGATGTCATGCGACTCCGGCCAGTCACAGAGCCGGAGTCGCGGCCCCGGAAGGAAGACGGGCTAAAGATGGACGCTGCCTGCAGAGGGGACATCACAGGCTTCATTTGCAGGAAAGTGACACATAATGGGCTACTATGCAATGCATAGTAACCCATTATGTTTCGACTTTTCATGGGAATATAGAGGAAGTAAACACCATCAGGGTTTACTTCCTCTTTAACTGATGAATGCCAACTCCTAAGGAAACATGAAATCACCTGGACAGGCAGACTAGCAGCTTTCAAAATGTTCCACTTGCCCCAAATTCTTTATTTTTTCAGAACCCTCCCAATTCCTATACCCTCATCCTTCTTCCGATCCCTCCAGACAATCTTCAACAAGTGTATATGGAAGAACAAAAAACCCAGATGCGCCCATTCCCAACTTAAAACACAAATTGGCAGGAGGAGCGGGCACAATTGATTTTTAAGAATACTATCCAGCAACCATATTAGCTCAATTACCAGAATGGTTTCAAACCACCCCAAATACACTATGAGGTCACATAGAAAACTCAATACTCCAAAGATCAACCCTTAAAAACTGGCTAATGAGCACCCCACTGGGGTCTACCATCCCTTCAGCTTTCTATCCCACAATGAAAGCAGCAGCTCATGTTTGGCTGAAACTGACAAAAACTACCACTGTACCGCACAGTGACTCAGGAACACAAATACCAATAGAAGTTTTACACTTCCTATCTGATGATCTACCAATAAATCAATGGTCTGTGAGAGGAATAAAAACTCTACAGAAGCTGAAACTCAAATCACTCCAAAACTTTTCCCCAACTACAGAAAGAATACAAACTCCCCTCCACTGATATGTTTAACTACTACAAGGTCAGACACTGCTTAAAATCTCTTCCACAATCACTATATACAATACCACTAAAGGCATGGGAAGTCCTCACCAGCCCCAACACTAAAATCAAAAGGATACCTCTCTTCTACAACATTTTTCACAATAAGAACACTGTCACCAAGACCAAACCACACCTCCACTGGGAAGCCGATATGGGAACAACCTACACAGATGACCAATGCAAGCTTGCACTACAAACAATTTATAAAGCAACTAAATGTGCATCCGTATGGGAACTCACACAAAAAATCTCTCTAAGATGGTACCTAACCCCCACGAAACTAGCCACCTTCAGCACCAGCCACAATGATTCATGTTGGAGATGTAACAAAGCCTATGGCGACATAATCCATATCCTCTGGTCGTGTGCAAAAATCCACAAATACTGGTGAACCATATTTAATACCTTAAAAGACATCTCCAAGAGCTACATTCCACCTTCTCCCATCCTAACCTTTCTGAATCTATCAATAGAAACTATACCACTACCTTATAGACATGTAACAACCCATATTCTCCTGGCATCCAGATTGAGTCTGACAAGACTATGGCGATCTAGCCAAACCCCCTCCATCACAAGCACTCTAGAACTAGTCAGTCTTCACTATAACTACGAGATGTCAATGGCCGCAAGCAAATACCAACTCTCAAAAGCACAAAGAGAATGGCAACCCTGGACGAAATGGTCCAATGTAGAGCTGTATGTCTAATTACAACACATACCCCACCTGACAGGTAAAACTCTGAGGGTACACGATACAATCCCGTGACCCCCCCCCCCCCACAGGATACAAAACTGCTCCCATATGGGGTATGCAGGGGGGAGGAAACATATTCTCAACATCTTCAGCTAACCTTGGCTAAGTCAAGTACAATGTGGTAGGAAAACCAAATCCTGTCTAACTTGGGTCCATAAGGATTTACAAATGTTTTACTGAATGTTATACTAAATGTTATACTACATGCTATATTGCCTGTTACATGGCCTGAAGGTACTGCTGTAAACATTCAATAATTACCTATACGATTTGTCAACCATATGTGCCACAGACAATGTTAAAATTTGTCCCTTAACTGTTAATGTACAAAACTCAATAAAAATTATTGAAAAAAAAAAAAAGCCAGATGGGTTGAGAATCAGTTCATGTTCAATCATGTTGTTATTGCAGTGTATTTGTTAAAAAGTTAACATTAAATATAGAAGTTTAAAGATATGGCAGCATAGAAATGTACCAAAAAAATTAAAACAGCAGCAGTTAGACAGCCCAGCAAAGCAGAGCGTACATATGGATAGAAATTTACCAAAAAAGTAAAACAGCAGCAGTTATACAGTCCAGCAAAGCAGTAAAGACCTACTTTACCATGTAAGTGTTATTTTCTTACCCTAAAGTGTTATCGTTTTGTGTACTGTGGAGCAGCATTTGTCACCCAAGTGGAAGAGAGCATAGGGGAATTTATCAAAGCGATCTTGACCATTTATAGCCGTATCGCCCAGCATATCCGGTAAGCGGCATCTGTTAACTGGTGTCATTTGGTGGCAGATGCTACTTATTGGAAGTTCATTTACATATGGTTGGACTGATTTTGCACCTAATTCGGATGGATTGTGTGTTTTTTTTGCACTGTATATTTAAAGAGGAAGATTGGGTTTACTTCCTCTACATTCCCCTGCAAAGTAGATGCATAATGGGCTACTATGCATCGCATAGTAGCCCATTATGTGCCACTTACCTGCAAACGACGCCTGCGAGGTCCAGCGCTGTCCCCATCATCCAGCTGGCATCATCCATCTTCAGCCCCTCTTCCTTCCGGGGCTGCGATCTCCGGCTCTGTGACTGGCCGGAGTCGCGTGACGTCACTCTCGTGCATGCACACAGGAGCTGCCAGTCACGACACGAGCACAGTGAAGAAACGGCACAGAGGCCGTTTCTTCACTGCGCATGTGCCGAAATGACGTTGGCACATCTCTTACACTGCATATCTCTGAACCGTGCAGATTTGGTAGATATGCAAGGCACCTACAGGTAAGCCTTATTTTAGGCTTACCTGTAGGTTAAAGTGGTTGTCACGAGTTCACAACCACTTTAAGGTAATGTTTATATGGGCCTGGTGTATACACTTTCTGTGTAGTTTCACAATTGCACTTTACATGTATGTTCAAAATATTTTTTTTATATTAACCAATATTGAGTGTTCTGTTACATTTATTTTAATGCTATTTTTTATTTAATTTTTTTGTATCATTGATTGAGATCGCAGTTGCACAAATCACATAATCCTAAGGGTTTTGCTATATTTAATTTTTAGCGCTGCTTTTTATTTATTCATTCGTATTATTGACTAGTATCACAGTTGCACAAGTGGCTGCTTACTGATTAATTATTTGTGACCTAGCACAGATTTACATGTATAGCTTGATTAAAGGTGACTATTGCTGAAAAAGATGATTTTGTTATTTTACTATTTAATGGGCTATTCATTTTTATCTTGTTATTTTTGCCAAAATACAAATATAAAAATGTTTTGAATGCAGATAAAATAATGTGCATTACAATTTGCAAAATGTTGAAAGTAATAAATAAGCAAGAATGTTTTTTTTGAATGCCAAAACATAATTTGGCTAGTAAAGTCTATGTTACTGACATCTGAAGGACAGCGGAGGGGGCTTAGTGCCAAGAGAGGCTCCATGTACAGCATGAATCTAGTACATAAAAGGGCTTTACAAGGAAACCGCTTTCAGTCTGAAGACTTAGGCTAGGTTCACATTGCTGCGGTGCGGGAACCCTGCGAATTCACTGCGGGTTCCCGCATCGCAGGTCTCTGAGCGGCAGTTCACACTGCCATATGCGATCTCTGGGGAGTGTCAATACAATGTTAATGACACACCCAAATGAGTACGCATATCGCACTGCGAACTGCAAACTCGCACAGGAATCGGATCGCATGGTGTGAACCACCATGCGATCCGATTCTGACCCTGCGAAAAAAAAGGGTCCTGTGAGAGTTTGCTCCGATTGCGATGCGAATTCAGCCATACAATCTCTATGGCTGATTTTGCATTGCACAGAGATCGCATATGGTTCACACTGCAGTGCGGTGCGAAATCATATGCGATCTCTGTGACCGGAGCAGTGTGAACCTAGCCTAATGCAGGTTCCTGCAAACACCACATCACAATGTGTTTGTATTCTTCATGGTCATCTTAAACACATTCACACCAGGTCCAGCTTGCCAAGCTACAAAAACATTTCCGAGTTTACTTTACTTAAAAGGGTATTAAAAGGAAGAATAAGAGGACAGCATGTTTCCCTTCTTAACCACTTCAATACTGGGCACTTAAACCCCCTTCCTTCCCGGACCAATTTTCAGCTTTCAGCGCTGTTGCAGTTCGAATGACAATTGTGCGGTCATGCAACACTGTACCCATATGAAATTTTTATAATTTTTTTCACACAAATAGAGCTTTCTTTTGGTGGTATTTAATCACCCCTGGGTTTTTTATTTTTTGTACTATAAATTAAAAAAGACTTAAAATTTTCAAAAACAATGCATTTTTCTTTGTTTCTGTTATAAAATATTGCAAATAAGTAATTTATCTTCATAAATTTTGACCAAAAATGACACTGCTACATTTCTTTGGTAAAAATAACCCAAAATTGGAGTTTATTTGGTGTTGGCGGACAGACAGATGTTTTGGGGCCTGTGACAGATGTGACAGGGACAGACAGATGTTTTGTGTATGGTGACAGATGTGACGGGGACAGACAGATGTTTTGGGGACTGTGACAGATGTTTTGTGTATGGTGACAGATGTGATGGGGGACATACAGATGTTTTGGGGACTGTTTTATGGGGACACTGATGTGTATGGGGATAGGGGTATCAGTGGTGCTTGGTGCACTGTGTGGGGGGCGATCTGTGAGAGCTCTTTGTATGAAATCATCATCATGCACAGAGCTGTGACATAGCTGCAGATTCCCCCCTCCCCCCCCCACACTGAGCTCTCACTGAGCTCGGAGGGGGGAGAACTGTTACAGAGACGTTCGTCTCTGTTTACAATGTGATGGCTGTGATTGGACACAGCCGTCACATGATCGGGAGGGCCAATCACTGCACCCATATCCCGATCTCTGCTCAGCTGGATCCTGTGATGATAATGATCACAGGATCCAGCCGCAGCGCGCCGCGTGGCCGTGCTGCGAGCTCCCATTCTGCAGGACGTTCATAGACGTCCTGTCAGAACGGGGAAGCTCCCACCCGGCCGTATATATACAGTGGCCGGGTGGGAGGTGGTTAAAAAAAAAAAAATGGAATGACAATTCTACCAAAACAGTCCACTATTCACTCTCCCTGCATTTTCCACACTGGTCCTGGTGAAGCCCAATGCATCCATACCCACATGCACTGAGAAGGATGTTCTACAACAGGAGTCTCCAAACTTTCTAAACAGAGGGCCAATTCACTGCTCTTCAAACTTTATGGGGGCCAGACTGTAGCCAGCAGTAGTAGAAAATGTCATGGTGTCAGTGGAAGTAAACAGTGTCCCCTATTTGCTATTAGGGGAGGAATAGTGCCCCATCATTGGTGTCAGTGGGAGGAATAGTGTCCCATCATTGGTGACAGTGGGAGGAATAGTATACCATCATTGGCATCAGTGGGAGGAATAGTGTCCCATCATTGGTGTCAGTGGGAGGAATAGTGTCCCATCATTGGTGTCAGTGGGGGGTATAGTGTCCCATCATTGGTGTCAGTGTGAGGAATAGTGTCTCCTCATTGGTGTCAGTGAGAGGAATACTGCCCCATCATTGGAGTCAGTGGGAGGAATAGTGCCCCATCATTGGAGTCAGTGGGAGGAATAATGTCTCATCATTGGTATCAGTGGGAGGAATAGTGTCCCATCATTGGTTTCAGTGGGAGGAATAGTGCCCCATCATTGGTGTCAGTGGGAGGAATAGTGCCCCATAGTCAGTGTTAGTGGCAGGAACTATGCCCCACTGTTGCGGACAGTGTGGTGGAAGAATGCCGAAAGAGCTGGATAAAGGCAAGCAAAGGGCTGCATCCAGCCCTCAGGCCACAGTTTGGAGACCACTGCTCTACAATAAAGAGTAACATGGCAGGATGCTGCAGACCCACCTAGAAAACTTTGAGACTGTCAGTGTACTGGATCTCATCAACCCTAGATTATAAAATTAGAAGATCTCTGGTTCTAGAACAGTTGCAAAATTTGCTGGACAGCTTTAGCAGTTACCTAGTTAATTTTAGTTTTTCTTTAACTCAAATATGTTGTCTGCAAAAAAAGATGCAGCTAACAATAAATTCTCCATGTCCTCCCTCAAGGCAGAGATTTCAGCATCACTATGGAAACCAAACCACAGGTTCACCACCTAGACCTTTGCATGCAGTAGCACCTGCCATGAGTCCATGTACTATCACTAAAACACATCCTACACTATGAAGCACACTAAATTAGTGTGTTATGCATGATATCTGAAAATATACAGGACTTAGTCTTACCAAAAGACATAAGATAATGCTTGCCAGACTTGTAAAAGATGTTTGGTATGAAAGATCCTTCAATATTAGTAACAATCTTATAGTTATCAAAAGGATCATTTGGACCCAAATAAAACAATGTCAGACGAAATCGAAATGATGCTTCCAGGTACAAGAAACACGCAGACTCATGGTGTACACTCTTTAAGTTAAATCACAATGGATAAATAGACATGAGAACAGGTCTATCATCTGAAGAAAAGTCTTGTCTCTACACATATATTTTTTTCAGGCGATGTTAGTCTATGTCAGGGGTGATCCACCTGTGGCCCGGAGAGCCCTCTGATGTGGCACGTGACCTCAAATAAGGGTAGTGCAGGCCCATGCTCTGGGATGGCGGATCGGCAATCCCAAATCACAATCAATAGGTCGCCAACCTGCCATCCCAGAGCATCAGAGTGCATGGTGCTGACAGCGAAGGAAGCAGGTGGCCACGAAGGGAGCAGGAGCAGCATAAGCTGCTGCTTCTGTAATGCCAGCTCCTGTTCCAAATGGAGTGATACCAAGTGCACTTCACCTGGCACCTTTCTAGCAGCCTGGAGAGCAATGTCAGCAGAAGCTGGAAGAGGAAAGGAAAAGGTCAGTGTATTAACCGCTCCCATACCGGGCCAATTCTGGCATTCCTCTCCTACGTGGTGTAAAAACCATCATTTTTTTTGCTAGAAAATTACTCAGAGCCCCCAAACATTATATATATATATATATATATCTCTATATATATATATATCTCTATATATATATATAGAGATATATATATATATATATCTCTATCTATCTATCTATCTATCTATATATATATATATATATATATATATATATATTAGCAGAGAACCTAGGGAATAAAATGGTGGTCATTGCAATTTTTTTATGTCACATGGTATGCAATTTTTTTGAAAAAAAAACAACCCTTTCATGAAATAAAAAAATAAAAAAACACGGAAGTTAGCCCAATTTTTTGTATAATGTGAAAGATGATGTTACGCCGAGTAAATAGATACCTAACATGTCACTCTTTAAAATTGCGCACACTCGTGGATTAGCGCCAAACTTCGATACGTAAAAATCTCCATAGGCTACGGTTTAAAAAATTTTAATGGTTACAAGTTTAGCGTTACAGAGGAGGTCTTGCACAAGAATTATTGCTCTCGCTCTAACATTTGTGGAGATACCTCACATGTGTGGTTTGAACATCGTTTACATCGTATGCATTTGCTTCGGCGTGCAAGCACGAGGGGACATGGGCACTTTTTTTTTATTGTCTATTTTATTTACATTTTTTATTTTTACACTTTCCCGTTAAATTTTTTTTTGATCACTTTTATTCCTATTACAAGGAAAGTAAATATCCCTTGTAATAGGAATAGGGCAAGACAGGTCCTCTTTACGGAGAGATCTGGGGTCTATAAGTCCCCACATCTCTCCTCTAGGCTTGATCTCAGCTTCCCAGGATAAAAAAAACGTCAGTGTTTACATCTGCTGTGCCGGAAGTGACGTCATGAGCTCAGTGCAGCTAACCTGCAAGTGCACTGCGCTGCCCCCGTGGTATGGGTAAACCACAGCGCATCAGTGTGTAAGCAGCCTTATAGGGAGCTCAAGACAGTAAGGGCTTGTTTACATTTGTGGTTTGGGAGGTAGTGAAACACCATAGTTCATTGTGGCCTGTGACCAGTTACTAAATCACTTAAGTGGTCCTCATTCTTCAAAAAGTTGAGCACCCCTGGTCTTTGTAAATATTATTTATAACTCAATCATCCATTTTTTTCAGGGCACTAACATTTAGGGATAGCTTAAAAATATCAAAGATATGAAGTTTAATTTAAATTTTAATTTGTTATAATTTGCTGCTGATTGAAGATTATAACATGTCCAACTGGCTACTGCATAGCGTAGAAATCCTCTACCCCACTGCTGTTGGGTCCTCCCCATTTCACTGATCTTCCAATGGTGCTAGGGTTAACATCACCCGCTGCACATGTGAAAGAGATGCACCACTCGCCCGCCTCTTCAGTTCTGAGAACTCGTACTATTCCTTCCCATATTGCAATTTGTATTCAGTAATTGGAGGAAAAAAATCATGTCATCCATCTTCACATCCTCCAATCATAGAACATTTTGTGTTCTGGGAAAGAATAGTAGAATCTCCAAGAATGCAGGAGACAGGCGAGTGGCACAGCTCTTTCACACTTGCAGCAGCTACCCTTGCAGTGAGGCAGGATCAGGCTATGGGGAGGAAGCAGTAAAAATAGAGAGACATTTTTACCCTAGCAGCTATTAATCATTCATTAGAGGCAAGTTATGTCCCAGGTCCTGCATAGCAAAAAAAAAAAAAAATAAATCAAAACTTTAGCTTTAGGCTGGGTTCACACTATGTGCAGCCGCGGGGCACAGCAGGGAGTCTGGTGCATTTCCCGTTTCAGGTCCGAATTAGGTCTGAATTTTTGGCTGAATTCTGACCTGAAACGGAGCCGAAGACACAAAGGACTCTTCTGCTGTGCGCTCCACGGCCGCCCTGGAGATGTGTGGACCAGCTCCATTGAGAGCCGCTCACAGTATTCTGTCATGCAAATTGGATGCAACGAAAACCGCATCCAATTCGCAATAGTGTGAACCCAGCCTTAAGGTTCACATGTTAAAAGTACAAATCCATACTTTTTATTAGAGAAGGGAAGGATGGGAAACCCATTTAGGTGTTCATCCATTTTCCTGACTCTATTTGAGTGATATCCGGTCTCTTTCACTAAGACAGGAAGTGAGAGGAAACGTCCACAATGGTGATACAGACTTCAATAAAAACTGCAGTGAAAACCTGACCGAGGTTTCAATTCTTCCCCACTTTATCCAAATAAAAAAAGACAAGTTTGGGCAGGAGTTAGAGCTTCAGCATTGCGGGTTTTAAGAGTTAATGCATGATTTGAAGGTTCAGATGAAAGAGGAACTATCATTACAATTTTTTTTAACATTGTTCTGTCCCCCATGGCACAAAGTACATCTAGTACTTTGTCCCATGTAGCTAAGTGCTTTCTAAGGGAGGACATACATTATACAATTTTTTTCATTCAACCTAACAGGCTGGTTGTACACAAGCCGATCAATAGATTGACCTGTGTACAACCAGCTAGCCCATACATAGGCATCCGGCTTAAGTCCAGTTAGGAGGACCGACCTGCACCCCTTCCCCCACAGAAATTTCTACAACAGCTAGGAAGGTTATTTTCTTTAAATTTTTTCCTTTAGATTTACCAAAACCATATAATATGAGGTCAAATCTAAACACTTTCAATTTGTATGCAATCAGGCAGGACCTTGCACTACATAGTTAAAGGTAATTCTAAAGGAAATGTAACAACAAAAGTTGTATAGTGTGTATCCAGCTTTAGGCTGGCCATACATTATACGTTGTTGGACAATTTTCCTTTAGATTTAACAAAATCTTATATTATGAGGTCAAACTTAAACACTTTAAATTTGCATGCAATTAGGCAGGCCCTTGCACTACGTAGTTGAAGGTAAATCTAAAGGAAATTGAATAATACTGTAAAATGTATGGCCCGTTTTAGGAAACACTTACTACAGGAGACATGGGGGCAACGTAAAACATGTAATGATAGTTCTTATTTAAGTGTTAAGGGTTTGTGTAGGGAAAGAGCTATATGTTACGGAGTGCGTAAGTGTCAGGGACACTTTGTAACATAGTGACACAGAAGTGAGCTGTAGGATTTGGCGTGCAGATATACTCATCTAAAACAAGCAGCAATAACAAGTAACATACCGGCTGTGTTGGAGGTCTCATAGAAACAACTTGCTTTACTTTAGCTAAGTGCTGGAGAGAAGCTTTTTACCTATTAGAATGATCTCCCACAGGTCTTCCTCTTCAAAGGATAAGGAGACAATTGCCACATAGCGTAACAAGAGCATCACAGAAAAGACTTCTGACTCATAATCCCTCTGGGGAAAACTACTCTTATCAGTCTTGTTTGGCGTATGTTCACATGTTATGAATTATAAGAACAAATCCTCTTCACATGAAACAGTTTCAGTGAAAAAAGAGGTTGATCAAAAAGTACAGCATTAGCTTCCAATTTCCAGCCCAAGGAGTGTGAAACGATTAGCCCTTTGCTGATGATGATTCTACTTTGGCTAAACTGAGCTCCAGCATGCACATTTGCAACTTTTAACCACTTGCTTACTGGGCACTTAAACCCCCCTCCTGCCTAGACCAATTTTAGGCTTTCAGCGCTGTCGCATTTTGAATGACAATTGCACGGTCGTGCGGCGCCGTACCCAAACAAAATTTTTATCCTTTTTTCCCCACAAATAGAGCTTTCTTTTGGTGGTATTTGATCACCTCTGCGGTTTTTATTTTTGCGCTATAAACCAAGAGCGAAAATTTTGAAAAAAGAACAATATTTTTTACCTTTTGCTATAATAAATATCCCCAAAAAAAAATTATTCATCAGTTTTGGCCGATTTATATTCTTCTACATATTCTTGGTAAAAAAAAAATCGCAATCAGCGTTTATTGATTGGTTTGTGCAAAAGTTATCGCATCTACAAACTATGGGAATTAATTTATGGCGTTTTCATTTTTTTGTTGTTTTACTATTAATGACGACGTTCTGTGATTTTTATCGGGAGTGCGATATTGGGGCGGACATTTTTGACACTTTTTTTGGGACCAATGACATTTATACAGCAATCAGAAATTTAAATGTCCACTGATTACTGTATAAATGTAAATGGCAGTTAAGGGGTTAACCTGCAGGGGGCAGTGAAGGGGTTAACTGTGTTCCCTGCATGTGTTCTAACTGTGTGGGGGAGACTGGCCTGGACATAACAGATCTAACTGATCCCAGTGACAGGGATCAGTAGATCTGTTATGTCCCCATTCACAGAACGGAGAACTGCCATGTTTACATCGGCAGTTCCCTGTTTTGCAGCTGTGACAGGAGATCGCGGGTCACGAGCGGACATCGAGTCCGCCCGGCCTGCGGACACGCCCACGCGGCATGCGGCGGCCACGCGACGCCGCTGCCTGTGAGTGTGCACCAGGAGCACGCACAAGGATGGGACGTCCTTGGACGTCCACCCAGAAATTCAGATCCGCGCTGGAGCCGTCTTTCGGCTATAGCGCCGATCTGAAGGGGTTAATGGTAAAAGTCCTGACTAAAGTGTAGTACACACAATGAGAAAATAGGATGAAAAATACAGCTTTCGAAGCAATTGTATGATAACCTGATCATCAGTACACAGCTTTTGAGAGCCGATCATTACAGTCGGTCTGAAATTATCCAAAGGGACAAACACTTTTTTTTTTTCTTGTATGATAACAGATTGTACTATTTTTGTTTAATCAGCACAGTTTTCGTCTGAAATAAATCGGAAGAATAAGATTACGCATGCTCAGGAAACTAAAGAATACATTACTATACACTACAATACATTCCATCACTTCTGAAGTTGTATTCTTTCATAGAAGAATTTTCATAAGTTGAGTAACCTCTTCATTTTCGACATGAGACTAGCATGTCCAATATCTCATCGTGTGCACGGGCCTTAAGGCTGGGTTCACACCTATGTGAATTGGATGCGGTGTAATTCGCAGGAAGCCGCATCCAATTCGCAGGACACTTTAAAACACATGGTTTTCAATGTGTCCAGTTCGCATAGGTGCAGTGATTTGCAGTCTGCATTGCACAGAAAACTTGTGTGTTTTCTGCGCAGTGCGGTGGGAATTCCCAGCCCATTATGTTTGATGGGAACGCATCTGACTCGCAGATGTGCTCCGAATTGAATGGGGACTATTTCCCCCTCTCCACTGCACCCCCCCTCCCTGGTCAGCTGATCTGCAGTGAGAACGGACAGGAGCCGCTGAACAGCGGCGCCTGTCCTTCTCACAGACAATAAGGCTGGAATTCGCACTGGACTGATGTGAATCCAGCCTAAGAGGCAACACCACAGGTTATTGGCAACATTTAAAATATTAGTAAAGTCTTTGTAAATTAATACACAAAAGAGTTTTGTTAAATATTTGTCTGCAGTGGCGCTTTAATCATTGTTTGAGTTTGAACAAAGAATGAATTCATAATTTGTAAATGTCTGTGTTGGACCTTTACACAATAATGCTGTAAAACTCTCCTTTTGCCACCCCTCTTTTAAATTTGGTCAGAGATCAAGATCTGTGCATACTTGTGTTTTTATTTTCAACAACTTTTTTTACTGGGCCAATTCTGTCCAGGTATATGTTTTGGGGTTAAGCAGATTTAGTTTGCTCTCCTGTAACCAGCGAAGCTGTGTGTGTAATTGTTGTAGTTTGGTGTACAGGCCGCTAGTCTATCTGCATTCCCCTGTTTATGGAGCTTTCCAGAACATAGTGAGTGGGAGAGCTAAATGTGTGGCCAGAGGGTGGTTGGGGGGTGCATAAATAATCTGGAGCTTAGAGACCAGCTGGCCAGGGTCTTGTCCAGCAGAAGTTCCCAGCCAGGGAGGGCTGCCTGCCTTCCTGGCTGCATTGATAAAGGCCCACCTTACTTTACAGAACCCCAGCTATTGCTGAGAGGGCTTGCTCAGCTACCAGTCTTTCAGGAACCAAGAGAACTTAGAACCTCCCAAATAGTATATATATTTTTATATCTCTAGATGTGCAAAGCTGGTAGAGACATACCTAAAAAGACCTGCAGCTGTAATTCTACAAAGTATTGACTCAGGGGGGCTGAATACAAATGCACACCACACTTTTCAGATATGTATTTGTAAAATATTTTGAAAACCATTTATTATTTTGCTTCCACTTCACAATTATGTGTCACTTTGTGTTGGTCTAACACATAAAATCCCAATAAAATGCATTTATGTTTTTGGTTGTAACATGACAAAATGTGGAAAATTTCAAGGGGTATGAATACTTTTTCAAGGCACTGTATATGTCCTACCCAAAGACCAACCAGTGAACCACCAAAGGTTAACACAGAATACCCACAACCCTTGACTTCAGGGAAAGAGAAAAATTGAAATATAAAAGCCGTCTCAGCAGGGGAGGGAGAAAGGGAAAGAAGACCTTCCAACTCACATCTATAGATCTTACAGAGGTGTGATGATCACATTACAAGCCGTCCGGCAACTCAATGCATTTAGGCATCTAGACGTGGTGAAAACAAATTGCTGAAGTTCAAACTGAGCATTAGAATGGGGAAGAAAGGGGATTTAAGGGACTTTAAACGTGGCATGGTTGTTGGTGCCAGACGGGCTGGTCTGAGTATTTCAGAAACTGCTCATCTACTGGGGTTTTCACGCACAACCATCTCTATTTTTATTTTCAGAGAATGGTCAAAAAAAGAGAAACTATCCAGTGAGTGGCAAGTAAGGTCAGAGGTGAATGGGCAGGCTGGTTTGAGATGACAGAAGGGCAACAGTAACTCAAATAACCACTCATTACAATCAAGGTATGCAGAATACCATCTCTGAACACACAACACATCGAANCTTGAAGCAGAAGACCACACTGGGTGCCACTCCTGTCAGCTAAGAACAGGAAACTGAGGCTACAATTCATACAGGCTCACCAAAATTGGACAATGGAGGATTGGAAAAACGCTGCCTGGTCTGCTAAGTCTCTATTTCAGCTGCAACATTCAGATGGTAGGGTCAGAATTTGGCGTAAACACTGCAGCATGGATCCATCCTGCCTTGTATCAATGGTTCAGGCTGCTGGTGGTGTAATGGTGTTGAGGATATTTTCTTGGCACACATTGGGCCCCTTAGTACCAATTGAGCATTGATTAAATGCCACAGCCTACCTGAGTACAGGCGGCCCCTGGGTTACAAACAAGATAGGGTCTGTAGGTTTGTTCATAAGTCAAATTTGTTTGTAAGTCGGAGCAGGTACATTTTTTAAGTGAAGCTCCAGCCAAAAAACAATTTTAAAGCTTTCTGGATATTACAGGGAATGATTAACACCCCTGTAAGATTTATTTTGCTGTCTATGTTTCTGCTCAAAAGATTTCATCTCACTTCCTGTCCCAATGATAATTGGATTTTGAAAATTTTAGGTTGTTGTGGAAACAAGCCTTGGTGATAAAGCTTCAGTGGAGACACCTTTTTCCCATAATAACTCTTACAGGAGTGAATTTCCCTTCCTAGAGGGAGATTTCCTCTCACTTCCTGTTGTCTCTCTCCGTTTGTAAGTAGGAGTCGTTTGTAAGTCGGATGTTTGTAACTAGGGGACCGCTTGTATTGTTGCTGACCATGTTCATCCCTTTATGACTACAGTGTACCCATCTTCTGATGGCTCCTTCCAGCAGGATAATGCACCATGTCACAAAGCTCAAATTATCTCACCACTGGTTTCTTGAACATAACAATGAGGTCAATGTACTCCAATGGCCTCTACAGTCACCAGATCTCAATCCAATAGAGCACCTTTGGGATGTGGTGGAACGGGAGATTTGTATCATGGATGTGCAACCGAGAAATCTGCAGCAACTGTGTGATGCTATCATGTCACTATGGACCAAAATCTCTGAGGAATGTTTCTAACACCTTGTTGAATCTATGCCTCAAAGAATTAAAGGCAATTCTGAAGGCAAAAAGAGGGTCCAATCCGGTGCTAGCAAGGTATACGTAATAAAGTGACTGGTGAGTGTATATGTGAATACACAGTGTTAGAAACAGAAAGGAGATATTTCCTTGTTTGGTAGAATTTTTTTTTTATTAAAAGTGAAATTCTAAGTGCAGGGATTCAGAAACAGGACTTCGAGTCAAGCAATGAAATAAGATTAACACAAAGAAGATCGCCAACCCCGCCCAGAGTATGGAAGCAGACAGCACTCAGCAACAGGTGGAGTATTTAATTTCTCCCTGGAATAAGGGTATTGCACACTCTAATGAAGTGCAGATTGAGCCAGAATAAAAAGACTGTAGTAGGAAAGTTAAATTATGAAGAGACATTACTATAATGCAACACATTTAAATTGCCTGCAAGAGACCATTACAACTGAAGCGCAATGCTTCAGACACTTCATCTACCAGTTCAAGAAAGCAAGGATTTTGCCTTAGGTCATTTTAAAGGAAATGATCCATTGTGACATGAATTCACAAATCAAAGTTGCTGCTGACAAGGGAGTCCTATCAGTGAAATTCCTAAAGATGGAGTCACTATAAACCTGGGTAGTGGTATACCCATTAAGACGAAGAACTGAATAATTATTAATACATTTCCTAACAAAGGGAAAAACTATAATCGCATTGTCAGAAGAAAGCCATGATTGCACAGGACGTTCCTAGTTATCACAGCATAGAGTTTTTGAATACTAAATGTAGGAAGAAAATCTTTGTGTTCTGAAAGACCCTATACTTGGTACAACAGGTTGAACCACTAGATGCATAGTAGTACATACTGCAACAATCAGATTGGAAACAACAGCCTGCATATCTGGGTTATATGGCACATGTGCAAAACAGTGATGAGAAACAGGTTGTAAAAGCTCTGAATGAGAATCAGAGATGTGATCGGAGCCTCAGGCACGTTGAGAAACAGAGGCCCTGTACAGTCTGAAGTAGACTCTGACATCTGCGAGCAGATTGCTCCATTCATTTTGCACAGACTGACACAAGTTTAGAAGTGGGTATAGGAGGCCATGAAACACATTACAGATTTCAGGCTCAGTAGCTACAGATACTGCTGATGAAAATGACCAAATAGAAATAGGTGTCCCAGAGTCCATATTGCAGGTGATACCTTCTAAAGATTATGGCGAATCTCCCCAGAAACAGTAAGTGAGTATGGAGTGAGGTCATTCATTGCTACAAGACACTCTTCTAAACATCTTCAGACTTGCCCTGCTTACCAATAAACAAACAGGCTTGCAGCAGGGCAAAGCCTTGCATATTCACAAACCCAGTCAGTTGAAACTGATGAGACTGATGAGGTTCTTAAAAGGTTGAAGATGGTCAAGTCACTGTAAGAGGGCAGCGTAGCAATACTGGTCACCGGATGATGCACAATGCTCTTAAAAACAGAGGCGGTAGGAGGGAGAAGGTGCTTTCTCTTAAAGTGGGAGTAAACTGCCATGCATGAATTTTACCTATAGGTAAGCCTAACCTTACCTATAGGTACTGTAAATATCTCCTAAACGTGTGCTGTTTAGGAGATATTTACTGTAGATTCAGCTGTGATGCCACCAAGGCATGCGCTCTGAAGGAACGGCACAGGTATGTCCTGTGCCGTAAACAGCAGCTCCTGCACGCATGTGGGGGAGTGACACCATTGTGGCTTTCTGCCGGAGTCCATGAACCCTGGAGGTAGACTGGGTGAAGATGGAAGCGCCTTCAGCGGTGACACGTGCCGCTGGAGGGCTTCGTTCTAAGGTACTGTGATGCATACTATCGTATTATGACTTTGCCTTGCAGGTTAAAAAGAAAAGCCAGCGGTTTACTACCGCTTTAAGCCAGAAGGTGGGAAAGGACTGACCGCACACAAAACTCCACCTAGTGGATGACATCAGTGCCGAGTTCCTCACGCATGACTGTTACTTCAGTAAGAAGGCAGAAATGTAAAACTTTGCTCAATGGTAAAAACTGTGGTTATATCCTGTAAAAACTGCACTAGAGCTTTATCAAATACTAAAGTAAAGAAGCAGCTAGCACAATACCATAATACATAGTATCATAAATACTGTAAACCATAAGTGTAGCACTAACTCAGCATGAATAAAACTTTCAAGCAGTGTAACATTTAAACAAACATACACAAATCAGTGTGCATCCCCCATGTGTGCAAATAAAATCAGAGTCCATATTAAAGAGGAAGTAAACCCTAATGGGTTTTACTTCCTCTTTATTACCCTGCAGAGTAAAAGCATAATGGGCTAGTGCAGTGCTGGTATACTAGTACACTAGTATACCTGCACTGGAAGCCCATGTCCATCTTCTGCCCCTCTTCCTTCTGGGGCCACGGACTCTGGCTCTGTGACTGGCCAGAATCGCGTGACGTCACTCCCGCGCATGTGCACGGGAGCTGCCAATCGCGGCACGATCTCAGTGAAGAAATGGCACAGAGGCATTTTCTTCACTGTGCATGTGCCCGATGATGTGAGCACATCACAGTACACTGTAGATCTCCTAAACCATGCAGGTTTAGGAGATATGCAGAAAACCTGCAGGTAAGCCCTTATTATAGGCTTGCCTGTAGGTCAATGTGGTTGTTAAGGGTTGATAACCACTTTAAGTTATAAAAGATGAACGAAGATTTGTGTATTTTTGTTTAACCAGTTCCCTACCGAGTCATTGTAAAATGACGTCGGCAGGAACTGCTTGTCGATCCGGGTGGACGTCATATGATGTCCGCCGCTTCTCGCTTCAGGGGCCCGCAGAGCGGCGATCACGGATCACTCGTCTGCCGGGGGGTTGTGTCCCCCCCAGATCGGGGTAAAGAGCCAATAAAATTGGCTCTTTACCACGTGACCGGCTGTGTCCAATCACAGCCGGTCACTAACGGTCCTATCGTGCACGCCGCTTGTGCGGCCCCCGGGGGCGCGCAGCGCGGCGACTGGAGCTGAGGCTTGTCCCTCGGACAAAGCCCAGCTCCGATCCGTGTAAAGAGCCAATAGATTTGGCTCTTTACCACGTGATCGGCTGTGTCAATCACAGCCGGTCATGTGATGTAAACAAGTCGCGGTAACAGCTCGTTACAGCTGGCTTGTTCACATCACATGACCGGCTGTAATTGACACAGCCGGTCATGTGGTAAAGAGCCAAATCACCAATCGTGTGTGACAGGGATATTGCGGTAACAGTTCGTTACCGCCTACTGTGTACACCAAGCACACTGATCACCCCCCCAATAAAGAGGACCTGTCACCACCCCATCAAAGTACCTGTCACAGTCCATCAGAGTACCTGTCACCTGCCCATCAAAGTACCCGAGTACCTGTCACCTGTCCATCAAATTACCCGAGTACCTGTCACCTGTCCATCAAAGTACCCGAGTACCTGTCAACTGCCCATCAAAGTACCCGAGTACCTGTCACCTGCCCATCAAAGCACCCGAGTACTTGTCACCTGTCCATCAAAGTACCCGAGTACCTGTCGCCAGTCCAACAGAGTACCCGAGTACCTGTCACCTGTCCGTCAGAGTACCTGAGTACCAGTCACCTGCCCATCAGAGTACCCGAGTACCTGTCACCTGCCCATTAGAGTATCCGAGTACCTGTCACCTGTCCATCAGAGTACCCGAGTACCTGTCACCAGACCATCTGAGCACCCGAGTACCTGTCACCAGCCCATCAGAGTACCCGAGTACCTGTCACCAGACCATCAGAGTACATGAGTACCTGTCACCTGCCCATCAGAATACCCGAGTACCTGTCACCTGCCCATCAGAGTATCCGAGTACCTGTCACCAGCCCATCAGCGTACCCGAGTACCTGTCACCTGCCCACCTGAGTACCTGTCACCTGCCCACCTGAGTACCCGTCACCTGCCCACCTGAGTACCCGAGTACCTGTTACCTGCCCACCAGAGTACCCGAGTACCTATCACCTGCCTTTCAGATTACCCGAGTACCTGTCCCCAACCCATCTGAGTAACCGAATACCTATCTGCAGCCCATCAGAGTACCCAAGTACCTTTTACCAATCCATCAGATTACCCGAGCACCTGTCTCCAGCCCATAAAAGTACCCAAGTACCTATCTGCAGCCCATCAGAATACCCGAGTACCTATCTGCAGCCCATTAGAGTACCCGAGTACCTATCTGCAGCCCATGCCTCATAGAATATACCTTGGGTGTTTGCTTTCCAAAATGGGGTCATTTTGGGGGTAATTCCACTATCCTGGTGCCCCGGGGCCTTCAAAAGTGTGATAGGTATCAATTAAATTTTATGTGTAATTTATGCTCCTAGAACGCCTGACGGTGCTCCCTGCTTGTTCGGCCTCTGTATGTGGCCAGGGTGTGAAAAAGTCTCACACATGTGGTATCGCCATACTCGGGACGAGTAGCAGCATATATTCTGGGGGGTAATTTTTGCTATGTGCATGCTATGTGTTAGAAATATCTTATAAATTGACAATTTTGTGTAAATATAAGCGGTTTCATTTTCTTTCCACGTTTTTCGAAGACTTCTGAAAAAAAATTAACCGTTCAAAAGACTCATAATGCCTCATAGATTATACGTTGGGGTGTTTGCTTTCCAAAATGGGGTCAGTTTGTGGGCAATTCCATTATCCTGGTGCTCCAGGGCCTTCAAAAGTTTAATGGCTCTTTAGGAAATTAGATGTGAAATTTCTGCTCCTAGAATGCCTGACGGTGCTCCCTGCATGTTGGACTTCTCTATGTGGCCAGGCTGTGTAAAAGTCTCACACATGTGATATCGCCATACTCGGGATGAGTAGCAGAATATATTCGGGAGGAAATTTTTGCTATGTGCATGCTATGTGTTAGAAATAACTTATAAATTGACCACTTTGTGTAAAAATAAAAGTGTTTTCATTTTCTTTCCACGTTTTTCGAAGACTTGTGGAAAAAAATGAACCATTCAAAAGACTCATAATGCCTCATAGATTATAGAAAAAAAGGTTGGGACTTTATATGAGGCACATGACGGACCATGCAGTAAGAGTATAAACGTATTTAATGACACAGTGATGGTCATGGTACAGAGTAATCGACATATAAAAATTCATATGTATATGCAGACTGAGAAGCATTTCATATATGTACATGTATAAACATAGATAGACCAATAGTACTAGCTGCCAGCATAAGTTCCAGGTAAAGTGCAAAATGCTAATCAAAATATGGGTATAAAATTGAATAAAGTAATCCATGTATAAAGAGATGTATGTAGTCATGACTGCATCCTAGGTAGGCCCGACGCGTTTCGTAGTAAACCACTCATCAGGGGCGAATGCGTCAAAAATATCTGGAACAAAAAACCATAGATACTGAATTTAAAATTAGGAAATATAAATGGGTTGTCAGAGAGCAAAAAGGTATGCAATTCGACTCACCTACATGGAACAAAACGGTGGAGCCGTGCGGTGTGGTTGTTCCCTGGGGCCACAATGGGGGGCCTGCCCCGGGAGCTGAGATGGGGAAACCGCGGCCAATGCCGGCATGCACCAAACACCACCTGGGTATGTGAGCTTGCATATAATGTGATAAGGGGGTACCCTGTAGTCTCAAGTTGAGTGTCTGTAAAATAAGAAAAAACGAAGGATTTGAGGACAGTGATATAGATAAGAGTGGTGGTGTAAAACCATGGTCTGAATAATGCTATGGGAGAGAAAACATGGAAATGTGAAACAGAATTAGATGGAGAGGAAGACGAAGTGGAACAAAGAGTAAAATGTGCTTGGTAACCCATGCATAGACTTGGAGGAGTTAACCATAAAAAAACAGGATAAGAATCTGTGGTGAACGAACATAGAGTCCCTCATTGAGTAACTTGATGTAGGGTCAATAGTGGAGTATAGGGGAAGAGAGAGGGGGAGGACGCCCAGTATGCATCGCAGCTCTCGGGTTGCAGACACCCAGAGTGGCCCATGGGAGAAACTGCACTGCGCCACCGATGCGGGCAACCTGGATAAGTGCCAAATCAGAAACAGATTAACAAAAATAAATAATGGGCTGGAGACCCATTACTATATGTGTCTACATCCAGTCTGATATTTATATCAAATTATCAGGGATGGAGGCATATGATAGGCAGATGTTTTCTTTTTCCATGCATCTGGCACCCATGGAGCTATGAATGTCTTCGGGCTACCACCATGCCCCGAGATGCAATTATGTGCATTTCATTTTATATTTTATATTTATTTTTTGTTAATCTGTTTCTGATTTGGCACTTATCCAGGTTGCCCGCATCAGTGGCGCCGTGCGGTTTCTCCCGCGGGCCACTCTGGGTGTCTGCAACTCGGGAGCTGCGATGCATACTGGGTGTCCTCCCCCTCTCTCTTCCCATATACTCCATTGGAGTTGTGGTGTGGGGGACGGGGCGGACCGCCCACTGTGCATCGGCGCCACGCTCGATGCTCACGTGTGATGTCTTTTTGATGTCAACACGGGTGCACCGAGTCCACCTTTGGCTGTTCCCAAGGGGGAGGACCTATGGCGCCACATGGCGGCAGTTGTTGCTGCTCCCAGAGTGACGCTCCTTCCCCACCGGGACGCCCACGTGACGCTGATGGGGTCCCATTTGTCAATTGCCTGGCGTGCACACATATGTATCTCCCGTGGGGCTTTATTTCACCTGTTACGTCTGAGGCCATTATATATTATATGGCGTACTCCACTATTGACCCTACATCAAGTTACTCAATGAGGGACTCTATGTTCGTTCACCACAGATTCTTATCCTGTTTTTTTTTATGGTTAACTCCTCCAAGTCTATGCATGGGTTACCAAGCACATTTTACTCTTTGTTCCACTTCGTCTTCCTCTCCATCTAATTCTGTTTCACATTTCCATGTTTTCTCTCCCATGGCATTATTAAGACCATGGTTTTACACCACCACTCTTATCTATATCACTGTCCCCAAATCCTTAATTTTTTCTTATTTTACAGACACTCAACTTGAGACTACGGGGTACCCCCTTATCACATTATATGCAAGCTCACATACCCAGGGGGTGTTTGGTGCATGCCGGCATTGGCCGCGGTTTCCCCATCTCAGCTCCCAGGGCAGGCCCCCCATTGTGGCCCCAGGGATCAACCACACTGCACGGCTCCACCATTTTGTTCCATGTAGGTGAGTCGAATTGCATACCTTTTTGCTCTCTGACAACCCATTTATATTTCCTAAATTTAGATTCAGTATCTATGGTTTTTTGTTCCAAATATTTTTGACGCATTCGCCCCTGATGAGTGGTGTTTACCACGAAACGCGTCGGCCCTACCTAGGATGCAGTCATGACTACATACATCTCTTTATACATGGATTACTTTATTCAATTTTATACCCATATTTTGATTAGCATTTTGCACTTTACCTGGAACCTATGAAGGAAATTAGATGTGAAAATTCTGCTCCTAAAATGCATGACGGTGCTCCCTGCATGTTGGACCTCTCTATGTGGCCCGGCTGTGAAAAAGTCTCACACATGTGGTATCGCCATACTTGGGGACAGTAGCAGAATGTATTTTGGGGTGTAATTGGAAGTATGCATATGCTGTGTGTGAGAAATAACTTGTAGTTTTGACAATTTTGCGCAAAAAAAAAAATAATAATAATTTCTTAATTTTCCCAAGAATTGTGGGAAAAAAGTACAACTTCAAAAAACTCGCCATGCCCCTTGCTAAATACCTTGGAATGTCTACTTTTCAAAATGGGGTAATTTGGGGGGTATTTGTACTTTCCCGACATTTCAGGGCCTCAAGAAATGAGATAGGCCATCAGTGCATCAGGTGTGATCAATTTTCAATGATTGGCACCATAGCTTGTAGACTCTATAACTTTCACACAGACCAAATAATATACACTTATTTGGGTTATTTTTACCAAAGATAGGTAGCAGTATAGCTTTTGGCCCAAATTTATGGACAAAAATTACTTATTTGCAAAATTTTATCACAGAAACGAAAAAAAAGTGTTTTTTTTTCAAAATTTTCGCACTTTTTTCAATTATGTCGCAAAAAATAAAAATAAAACCACCAAAAGAAAGCTCTATTTGTGTGAAAAAAAATTTGTTTGGGTGCAGTGTAGCATGAGAGAGTAATTGTCATTCAAAGTGTGAGAGCGCTGAAAGCTGAAAATTGGTCTGGGCACGAAGGGGGTATAAACGTCCGGTATTGAAGTGGTTAAACCCCCCTCCTGCCCAGACCAATTTTCGGCTTTCATCGCTGTCGCATTTTGAATGACAATTGCGCAGTCGTGCGACATTGTACCCAAACAAAATTTGCGTCCTTTTTTTCACACAAATAGAGCTTTCTTTTTGTGGTATTTGATCACCTCTGCGTCATTTGTGATCGCCGCTACAAACAAAAAAAGAGCGACAATTTTGCAAAAAAGAACAATATTTCTTACTTTTAGCTATAATACAAATCCAAAAAAAAAAAAATAATAATTCATCGGGTTTTGGCCGAGATATATTCTTCTACTTATTTTTGGTAAAAAAAAAAAATCGCAATCGGTGTATATTGATTGGTTTGCACAAAAGTTATCGCGTCTACAAACTATGGGAAT
Source organism: Glandirana rugosa (assembly GCA_018402905.1). Classification (NCBI taxonomy): domain Eukaryota; kingdom Metazoa; phylum Chordata; class Amphibia; order Anura; family Ranidae; genus Glandirana; species Glandirana rugosa. Next base: position 1,603,891 of record BLSH010063816.1, read on the forward strand.
TGATTTATGGTGTTTTTATTTTTTTTACTAGTAAAGACGGCGATCTGCGATTTTTATCGGGACTGTGATATTGCAGCGGTCATGTTGGACATTTTTTACACTTTTTTGGGACCAATGACATTTATACAGCGATCAGAAATTTAAATGTCCACTGATTACTGTATAAATGTCAGTGAAGGGGTTAACACTAAGGGGGCAGTGAAGGGGTTAACTGTGTTCCCTGGGTGTGGCCTAACTGTGGGGGGGTGGGGCTGGCAGTGACATAACAGATCTAACTGATCCCAGGGACAGGGATCAGTAGATCTGTCATGTCCCCTGTAACAGAACGGAGAACCGCCGTGTTTACATCGGCGGTTCCTCGTTCTGCAGCTCTGTCAGGTGATCGCGGATCTCGAGCAGACATCGAGTCCACCCGACCCGCGGGCACACCTGCGAAGCGTGCGGCGGCCACGCGCATGCACCGTCGCTGCCACCAGGGGTGCGCCGGGAGCGTGCACAGGGGATGACGCCCATGGACGTAGTCCCGGAAATTCAGATCCGCGCTGGAGCCGTACTTCGGCAATAGCGCGGATCTGGAGGGGTTAAAAAAATCATCTTATATCACATTTAAAGACATAATAAACCTTTTTTCTTCCAGCTTGTGTTTTTCACCTTTATAATATGTGCATCTATCATGTAGTTTTGTGGTGTCATTTGTTGTCCTGTACACACAGCCTATAATTTTCACATTCCTGTGTCAGAAGTTTCTGTGTGTGTTCACACATGAGGGATGCTACATGGCACTGCACAGGTTAATGCATGCCCTCTGTTTGTAGTCGCAGAACTAACATTTCCCGTGAAAAAAGTGCCCTTTACAATCAAGACGCTGATGTTTGTCTCCCGTACGTAATTGGACACGTCACGGTACAT
>BLSH010063816.1:1604809-1617385 GCA_018402905.1 Glandirana rugosa
CGAATTGCATACCTTTTTGCTCTCTGACAACCCATTTATATTTCCTAAATTTAGATTCAGTATCTATGGTTTTTTGTTCCAAATATTTTTGACGCATTCGCCCCTGATGAGTGGTGTTTACCACGAAACGCGTCGGCCCTACCTAGGATGCAGTCATGACTACATACATCTCTTTATACATGGATTACTTTATTCAATTTTATACCCATATTTTGATTAGCATTTTGCACTTTACCTGGAACCTATGAAGGAAATTAGATGTGAAAATTCTGCTCCTAAAATGCATGACGGTGCTCCCTGCATGTTGGACCTCTCTATGTGGCCCGGCTGTGAAAAAGTCTCACACATGTGGTATCGCCATACTTGGGGACAGTAGCAGAATGTATTTTGGGGTGTAATTGGAAGTATGCATATGCTGTGTGTGAGAAATAACTTGTTGTTTTGTCAATTTTGTGCAAAAAATAAATAAATAATAATTTCTTAATTTTCCCAAGAATTGTGGGAAAAAAGTACAACTTCAAAAAACTCGCCATGCCTCTTGTTAAATACCTTGGAATGTCTACTTTTCAAAATGGGGTCATTTGGGGGGTATTTGTACTTTCCCGACATATCAGGGCCTCAAGAAATGAGATAGGCCATCAGTGCATCAGGTGTGATCAATTTTCAATGATTTGCACCATAGTTTGTAGACTCTATAACTTTCACACAGACCAAATAATATACACTTATTTGGGTTATTTTTACCAAAGATAGGTAGCAGTATAGGTTTTGGCCCAAATGTAAGGACAAAAATTACTTATTTGCAAAATTTTATCACAGAAACTAAAAAAAAGTGTTTTTCGCACTTTTTTCAATTATGTCGCAAAAAATAAAAAACCCAGAGGTTCTTAAATACCACCAAAAGAAAGCTCTATTTGTGTGAAAAAAATTTTGTTTGGGTGCAGTGTAGCATGAGAGAGTAATTGTCATTCAAAGTATGAGAGCGGTAGTGAAGTGGTTAAAAGATGGTGAAGTAACTGCCATTACTGCAGCCCAACCAGCCATGCTCATTAAAGTGAGAAACTGAAGCTGGGTCACATGGAAAGACTATGCCACGCCTCTAGAACCAGAAAATGCTCTGCAGGTTACCTGGGCTCCATTCACATAAATGCGTTTTTTGATGCTTTTTGCATTTTGCAGAAATGCAGGGAATTTTTTTTAACATGGGTTCCAATGAAACACCTTCACATCAATGCATTTTTGTGGCTCTGCGTTTTTGAAAAGGGTTGGGGACTTTTTTCCTGTAAAATGCAGCGTTTTGCATGTAATGAACTTCAATGGACCCGCATCCAAAACGCAAGTACTGTGTTTTTAACCGCAATTTTGCCACGATTTGTGTGTTTTTTTCTACATTTACTGTATATAGCTGGTTGCTAAGGAGCGGGCCGGGATGCCGGCCGCTGCGTCCTTAACAACCGATGAGTCATCAGCTGTCAGCAGGCTTGCTGGCTAAAAAAATTCATGAAAAAAATTGTGTGGGGTTCTCCCCCAAGACCATACCGGACCCTTTGGTCTGGTATGGATTTGGAGGGGACATCCCCCCTCCTGAGCGAGCGCCCTCCCCCTCCTGAACCATACCTGACCACATGCCCTCAACATGGAGGGGGGGTGGGTGCTTTCCCACTCCACTACAAAGCACCTTGCCCCCATGTTGATGGGGACAAGGACCTCTTCCCGACAACCCTGGCTGGTGGTTGTTGGGCTCTGCGGGTGGGGGGCTGTTTGGAATCTGGAATGTACCCCTACCCATTCACCCCAAAGAGCAGTGAAATGTAAAAAAGTCCTTTATTAAAAAAATAGCTTTGAGCTGTGTTCTTCCTGAGCCGTCTTCTCCCGTTGCCATCTTCTTCTTGTGCTGTCTTCTCCCGCATAGCTGTCTTCTTCCTCGCTGTCTTCCTCGCTGCCGGACCCCACTAAAAACAAAAAAGGCCGCTCTTGTCCTGAAGCTGTCTTCCTCCGTTGTGATGTCCTCCGCAGTCTGGCACTTCATATATAGCAATGGAGCATGGCCATCCGATGACGTCACCTGGAGAGACCACCCCTTGTGACGTCACTGCTTTTTGGGTGAATTCACATGGGGGGCGGGATCTAGGGTCCCCTTGTTAAAGGGGGTTTCCAGATTCCGATAAGCCCCCCGCCCGCAGATCCCAACAACGATTGGCCAGGGTTGTCGGGAAGAGGAACATGCGGCCTGGTATGGTTCAGGAGGGGGGGCGCTCGCTCATCCCCTCCCTTTCCTGACCTATCGGCTGCATGCTGACTGCTGACAGCTGATGGCTCACCGATTGTTAAGGATGCGACGGCCGGCTTCCCGGCCCGTTCCTTAGCAGCCAGCTATATTCAATGAATGTAGAAAAGGAACACATAACGCAAACCGCGGCAAAACGCAGTTAGAAAAACGTACAAAGCACAGCAAAAAGCACTGCAGAAAAGCTCAAAAGCAACATGCATAGATGTGAATCTAGTCTAATACAATACAAGAAGGACTGAGATATGCCATAAAGCAGAGTCCATTGCTCAAAGGTCAGGATATGTTAACCACAATCAAAGACCCATTTGGAGAGTGAGACTGCAAAGACTTGTCCAGAAAATAAGCTGCACCAATGCTCTGGAACTGGAGAGCATTCTGCAGCTAACTTACACACTACGTAAGTGTCTGGAAAGTGCTACAATGCAAATAGAAGTGATTTATCAGGTTATCATCTCTACCAGAGGCTTTTTCACAAAGGGAGTCATCAGATACTGGGTTATACCAGGGGCTGAACCACTACTCTGAAAATGGAAGGCATTCTGCGGCTAACAGTACACAAAGGGCTGAAAAGTAAACATGGGGCTGGCTTTCAACTTTTTTTTCTGTTTGCTAATGTCCACCTCTTGAAGGTTGCTACATAGATATAACCCACGTGTCCAAGAATTATTCTATTCCTGTGTTTCTCCACAAACGATAAAAAATAATGGTTTTGGCTTAAGACATAGTTTAACTTAGCTAGGACAGCAATTGGCAAATCCATTAGGAAATCTTGTGCTCTCAGAACTGGCAATGTATAAAGCAGCTAAATGATGAAATTAAAAATATAGCCGTTCTGAGCCAAAACTGATGTTGAAAACAGGGCACATCAATGTAATGCTTTGTACAGATCTCAAAATCAATGCTGATTCTTAAAAACCTTGATTGTAGGTATAATGATATGTGCACATACATGCAGTTAGGTCCATATAGATATATATATATATTTTTTTTAATGTTTTTTATTTACGAAAACATATTCAAGCTCTAGTTATATAATGGATATGGGCTGAAAGTGCACTCTCTCAGGTTTAATTTGAGGGTATGCACATCCAAATCAGAGGAAGGGTTTAGGAATTACAGCTCTTAAGAAGTCACCCCCCCCTTTTTCAAGGGGTCAAAAGTAATTGGTCAATTGAATCAAACGCAGTTTCATGGCCAGGTGTGGGCTACTCCTTTGTTATTTCTTCATCAATTAAGCAGGTAAAAGGTCTGGAGTTGATTCTAAGTGTGGTATTTGCATTTGGAATCTATTGCTGTGAACCTACATCATGCGTTCAAAGGAGCTGTCCATGCAAGTGAAAGAGGCCATTGCAAGGCTTCAAAAATGAAACAAATCCATCAGAGAGATAGCAGCAACATTAAGAGTGGCCAAATCAACAGTTTGGTGCATTCTGAGGAAAGAAGAACGCACTGGTGAGCTCAGCAACAGAAAAAGTCCTGGACGTCCATGGAAGAAAACAGTGAACAAAGGATCCTCTCTATGGTAAAGAAAAACCCATTCATAACATCCAAACAAGTGAAGGACACTCTCCAGGAGGTGGGCATATCATTGTCAAAGTCTACAATCAAGAAAAGACTTCACAAGAGCAAATACAGAGGGTTCACCACAAGGTGCAAACCATTATTAAGTCTGAAGAATAGAAAAGCCAGATTAGACTTAGCCAAAAAACATCTAAAAAAGCCAGACCAGTTCTGGAAAAGCATTCTTTGTATGGATGAAACTAAGATTAATCTGTGCCAGAATGACGGGAAGAAAAAAGTGTGGAGAAGGCTTGGAACAGCTCATGATCCAAAGCACACAACGTTATCTGTAAAACATGGTAATGGCATGGGCATGCATGGCTTCCGGTGGCACTGGGTCATTGGTGTTTATTAATAATGTGACAGAAGACAGAAGCAACCGGATGAATTTTGCAGTGTTTAGAGATATACTGTCAGAGCAGATTCAGTCAAATGCAGCAAAGTTGATTGGACGGCGCTTCACAGTACAGATGGACAATAATTCAAAACACTGCAAAAGCAACCTAGGAGCTTTCGAAGGAAAAGAAGTAGAATATTCTGCAATGGCCGAGTCAATCACCTAATCTCAACCCAACTGAGCATGCATTTCACTTGCTGAAGGCAAAATGAAAGGCAGAAAGACCCACAAACAAGGAACAACTGAAGACAGCTGCAGTTCAAGCCTGGCAAAGCACCAGAAAGGAGAAAACCCAGTCTTTGGTAACGTCCATGGGTTCCAGACTTCAGCCAGTCATTGCCAGTAAAGGATTCTCAACAAAATATTAAAAATGAACATTTTTTATTTATGATTATATTCATTTGTTCAATTATATTTGGGTTCCTGAAAATGGGGAGACTGTGTATAAAAATGGTTGCAGTTCCTAAAAATTGTACTTGATATTTATGTTCAAGCCCTTGAATTAAAGCTGAAAGTCTGCACTTCAAATTCATTTGGATCGTTTTGTTTTACTTTTATTCTGATGGCATACAGAGCCACAAGTATGAAAATTGTGCCTGTGTTCAAATATATATGGACCTCACTGTACATACTTGTGGCAGCCACATTTGTTCACTACATGAATGCTCTGCTTCCTGTTGGACAATGACTGGTTCTCTGTCTCAAAAACACAAAAGATTTATTTTATAAGGATTAAAAATAGTACCTGTGACTTATGATCAAGTCTAGAGTTAAGCAAGAGGCTAGACATCACACCCTATGGTAGAAAATAGAGCCAGTCAAGTGTGATATTGAAGCTTGCACCCTGGTCATAAGTCTTCAATGACCTCAATTTATTGTTGCCACAAAGCCAGACCGAAACACTAAGCATGAAGAAGAAATTTACTAAAAGTTAGGTACCGCTTCTTGCATCTTTAAACTAAGCACGTCAGCTCTGTACATAATTGCCGCTCTTAACTTATAGCATGGCCTCAGCAACAAAACATAAAGAACTAAATAAAAGCATATTTAAAAATAACTAAACCGGTCATCTACTTTACAGTCCTCTGCGGAGTAGTCCCATAAAAACATATTACTGTAATATCTGGCATGCTGGTGAATACCTCTAACAAACACAGCAGGGCAGCATTAAAAATGGATTATGTGAGTTCCCAAGTCTCTCTAGGGTAAAGGACACACCAGCTTGTTTAAACGTGTTAAATAACTATTATAAGCCATATTTTTTTAATGTATTGCATTTATGACAATTGGATACTACACACAATTATGTAACTCAAATGTTTTTTTTTACAGAAAAACACACTTTAATATTTTTTCTTTGTAGTCTTATTTTTAAAAACTTGCTATGAACATTCAGCCAAGAAAGACTTTTTTTTAATTTTTTAAAATTAACTCGTCTAAAATTCTTATTGCAGAAGATACATGCTTAGTCTCTTGTGCAAAAAAACAAACAAAAAAAAATGAGATAACTAACTTACCTGCCTGTTCTCAAACTTCTATTGAATGTACACAGAACTGTGAATGTGAAGCTCAGGGAACATTCTCTGCATGGTACCTGTGTGCCTGGAAGAATGTCCCCTGGGACACATGGGAGTCACATTCCCCAATGGTCAAGATAGCTGAAGACTGGCCCCTGGAAGAAGCCAGGAAGGAGATGTCAGCACCCAGCAAGGGATCTAATGGTTGCATCGCTGAAAAAAAGGTAAGTATCTGCAGACTGTAGCTTTGCTTTAGGTTGGAGAAGATTAGAACCCCTGTTAGAGAGGCTTCCTCTAATTACCATCACAATGACCAGTGGCGGCAGGTGAATTATTTTTCGGGGGGCACAAATCCCTACAGTAAGTATGAAAAGAGTGTAGTGGCTATGGCGCTGCTCTACCCAGAACGGGCTAATAGGATCACTAAATGAACTGTGAGAAATAAAAAAAGTGAAATACTAATATTCCTGGGGTAACTCCCAGTGTGTGTGCAGACCATACAACAAAATAATATAAGTGGCCCACTTCTGAGGTGATTTATAAATTGTTTAAAGTGACTGGTGCAATAATACTGAACAATATGTAAACCTTTTAGCTTGTAATGTTTCTGCTGTAAAATGTGTATAAAATAAAAGTGACAAATGCAAACCTGTCGTTTTGTTGAATAAATATAAATCAGATAGTGCTATATATAAAATTTAACCGTTGATAAAGTGACACGTGCAACTTTAAGTGCTATGCAATACTTTTCATATATATGAACTTTCAAACATGAATAAAGTGCCAGGTGTGACTCATATATAGTGCTTCATATGTGTCCTGATATAGTCTCTGTACACCCAACAACATACCAACTTGATTGTCCAGAGGGTAGTTCACAACATCCTTACAGTGGTAGTAAACCCTCATATCCTTTTCAGCCAAGGAAGCTGCCATCTTGGACTCTGTTTTATCTACAACTGCCATGATACTGCACATGGGATCAGCTATGACACCAGTCATTGGATGGTTTGACAGTATGGTTTAGAGCACAACCAATGGGAGTGTTACATTTCCGGCACGTGCGAAAAATGTAACTGGTTTTTAAACTGTTAAATGAATAGGGTTTACTACCACTTTAAGGTACTAGTACCACACAAATGTGGTAGTCCAATTTTATAGCTGGTGCTGTTATCGTGCTCTTTAAATTAACCATGCAAGTGCTCCACTCCGTGATCCCCTTATGCCAGAACACTCACCAGAGAGCCTTCCCCCCGAGGGGGTACATCACCTTTAACACCACTCCGCTGTTGTATTGTAAGTGCATTTTGACTCGGTTTTAATAAATACATTAAGAAGTCAGACGGTGTTGCACTATGGAGCGTGTTTTCTCTCTTTGCATACGTGGTCACTGCTTAGAGAAGATTAGACGTCTGTGTCCATAAAACAGTGGAGTAGTGTTAAAGGTGATATACCCCCTTGGGGGGAAGGCTCTCTGGTGAGTATTCTGGCATAAGGGGAGCACGGAGTGGAGCACTTGCATGGTTAATATAACCACTTACCTACATAGAAAATGTTTAATAGATTATGACTCACAGTGTCTCTCCTGCCTTTATCTATCCTTAACCACTTCAGCCCCGGAAGGATTTCCCATGTTAGGACCAGAGCACTTTTTGCAATTTTTTAGCACTGTGTCGCTTTAACTGAGAATTGCGCGGTCCTGCAATGTTGTACCCAAACGAAATTTGCGTCCTTTTTTCCCCACAAATATAGCTTTCTTTTGGTGGTATTTGATCACCTCTGTGTCATTTCTGATCACGGCTATAAACAAAAAAATAGCAACAATTTTGCAAAAAAACAATATTTCCTACCTTATGCTAAATTACAAATCCAGAAAAAAATATAAAAAAACAAATGTATTCATTGGTTTTGGCCTATTTATATTCTTCCTCATATTTGTGGTAAAAAAAATCGCAATTGGGGTTTATTGATTGGTTTGCGCAAAAGTTGCCGCATTTACAAACCATAAGAATTAATTTCTAGCGTTTTTACAATTTTTTTTTTTTTTATTGGTAATGGTGGCGATCTGCGATTTTGTGATATTGCAGCGGACATGTAGAACATTTTTGACACTTTTTTGGAACCAATGACATTTATACAGAGATCAGAAATGTAAATATCCACTGATTACTGTATAAATGTCATTGGCAGGGAGGGGTTAACCTGCAGGGGGCAGTGAAGGAGTTAACTGTGTTCCCTAGGCGTGTTCTAACTGTGAGGGGGCTGGCAGGGGCACCAGAGATCTAACTGATCCCGAGTACAGGGATCAGTAGATCTCTGACATGCCGTCTGTCAGAACGGGAAACCGCTGTGTTTACATCCGCGGTTCCCCGTTCTGGCTCTGTCACAGGGCATGGCGAGTGGCCGGTGGATATCGAGTCCGTCCGACCTGCGGCCCCGCTCAGGAAGCGTGCGCTCACCTCCTGGCTGTCGTGCACTTAAGTGACGACTATAAGCTGCGATTCGCGGGACAGAGCCACGCTGTCGCCAATTATAGTCGTACGGTGGTCGGAAAGTGGTTAACCAAACATAGCACAAAAAACACCAAGAATACTGCTGATGGGGAACAGGTTGCCCTCCAACTGCAGAAGAAGGTTATTAGGTCAAATAGAGACTAATGGAGTAAAAAACTTGTATTTATTGAATTATATAAACACAATGTAATACATAATTCATTCCCTAGTAGGGGAGACATGCACCTGGTGAAAAGGGGACAACCAAACACCCATCCCTACCAACTAAAACCAGAGAACACCCCCCCCCCCCCCTTCAAGTCTGAACAGGGAACAGTAATGTCTGCACTTGGTAAGGGGATAAGTGAAAACGTGAATACACGTGTAATGACTGGTCCCACTATACCTGTGCAGCCTGCTGTTAGCAGCGCTGCAATGCCCCTATGAAGATAAAAAAAGTCCTCAGTTGTTGTCTGGATACATATGATAGCACCAGTCCAGACAGGTTTGGCGGCTGATTGCATTCTGCGGCAGGCAGAATGTAATCAGTGAAATCTCTCTGAGGCAAGCTGGGAATAGTCCCGACTAAGTCCTAAGCCCTATGACATCCAGTAAGGTTTCTTCAGGAATAGCAATTTACAAGGGATTCCCTCATGGCTTTGGGAGCAGAGAAAAATATGAGAAGTTCTTACTGTGGATCCAAGTGTCTTGGCTCATGTAGGCAGGATCCTTACCGTTGCTGCTGAGACTGAGGGGTTGATTTACTAAAGCTGGAGAGTGTAAAATCTGGTGCAGTTCTTCACAGCAACCAATCAGCTTCCAGGTTTCTTTTCAGAGCTTAATTGAACAAGCTGAAGTTAGATGCTAATTGGATATCATGCACAGCTGCACCAGATTTTGCACTCTCCAGTTTTAATAAATCAACCCTATAGACTTGTCCAACAGCAGTTACTGGAGCCGATGCTGACCAGCCTGTGGCCCTGGCTCAAACAGTGATCCACCACCAATGTGACTATGTCCACGCCATTAAGAGTTGATGAACTCTTATAAATCATATTCCCATGTTGCCTCCCTCTCTCTTCTGCTTCTCCTAGCCTCTGGAGATATTTTCCCAAACCCTGGGCCTCTCTCATTTAACCACACCCATCACTACCACCCCACACCCTCTAACAGTAGTCGCAACCTACACAATTTAATCTCCACCCCCCTTCTTCCCAAAACCAGCCTCCCCTTCTCCTATGCCCGCTGGAACGCCTGCTCTGTCTGCAACAAGCTCACTGCTGTTCATGACCTATTTGTCACTAATTCCTTCCATCTACTTGCTATCACCGGAACCTGGTTCCACGAATGCGATTCTCCTTCTCCTGCTTCCCTCTCCCATGGTGGCCTTCTCTGGACTCACTCCCCTAGGCCTAATGGACGCAAGGAAGGTGGAGTGGGATTCCTCCTATCCCCACTGAGCACCTTTCAGGTTCTTCACTCTCCTCCCTCTCTTTCACTCTCATCATTTGAAGCCCACTGTATTATGTCTATTCTCTCCAACCTCCCTAAGAATTGCTGTGATCTACCAGCCTCCTGGACCGCTGTCAGCTTTCCTTGATGAATATTCTGCCTGGCTACCCTACTTTCTATCTTCTGCCATTCCCACACTCCTTCTTTGGTGACTTCAACATCCCGGTTAACACTAACACTACTGTTACTTCTAAATTTCTTAGTCTAACCTCCTCATTTGACCTGAAGTAATGGGTACAGGCTCCTACTCACACTGAGGGAAACACCCTCGACCTTGTCTTCTCCCATCTATGCACTCCATGCAACTTCTCCAACAATCTTTTTCCCCTCTCCGACCACCACCTTATTCGTTTCTCTTTCTCCCTGTCTTGCACCACCTCCCCCTCCAATCGCCTGTCACCCGTAGAAACCTTCGCCAACTCCACACTTCTCTCCTCTATTCTGCTACTGACCACCTCTATGAAAAAACCTCACCCCTGTCCTGCCCCAACCGAGCTACTGCCATCTACAATAAATCCTTGTCCTCCACCCTGGACGAGCTAGCTCCCCTCACCACACACAAAATCAGGCCTCGACCCCTACAACCCTGGCAAACAGACGACACCAGAAACCTCAAAAAGTTTAGCCGCACCCTTGAGCGTCTGTGGCACAAGACTTAAGCCCCTTACACACGGTTCGACGATCGCACGTACGATCGCGTCGAATCGTATGTTGGCTGTATGCAGCATACTGACTGCACTACACGATCGTACGGCCGGGGAAAGAACGTTCAGGTGATTGTAATTAGCATCCAGCCATTCCTGACTTTGGGCATGCGTGTTTTGCACAATACAACTTTGTTGTACCAACTGCTCTGTACACACAATACAACGGCCGCATGAGAGCTTGTTGGTATGACCAAGTTTTCTAGTCTGCTCATACAACTCCCTTGTAGGACCGTTGTATGTTCGACTGTTCAAATCGCGCATACGATCGATATCGCATACAACGGTCGTGAGTACGACCTGTTGTATGCGATCGTCGAATCATGTGTACGGGGCTTAAGTCTCTCAAAGACTACAACCTATACAAATCTGCCCTCCATAAATACAATTCTCGCCTCCAAACTGCCAAGCAGACCTATTTTACCACTCTTATTAACACTTTCTCATCCAGTCCCCGTCAACTCTTATCTACCTTCAACTCCCTACTTCGTCCTCCCCCACTTCCACCAACTAACACACTCACTGCCCAGGAGATTGCTAATCACTTCAAAAGCAAGATTGACACAATTCGTGATGAAATCGTGATGAAATCTCCACTCTGCAGGCATTTTCCCCAGTTAACACTCCATGTCAACAAGCACAATCGACACTATCCTTATTCAAACCTGCTACTATAAACAAGGTTGCTAAACTCCTTTCTAACGCCCACCTAACCACCTGTCCACTGGACCCTATTCCCTCTCAAATACTACGCTCACCCTCTGACTCTATCCTGCACTCTCTAACTCACATCTTCAATCTCTCCCTCTCTTCTGACATCTTCCCCAATGCTCTAAATCATGCATTGGTCACCCCCATACTCAAAAAGCCATCCCTGGACCCTACCGATCTTAATGTGCGCCCTATCTCCTTGCTCCCCTTTTCCTCCAAACTCCTCGAACGCCTAGTCTACAACCAAATGAATCACCACCTTGTTAAGAATAACCTTCTGGACCCCCTTCAATCTGGATTTCGCCCTCAACACTCCACAGAAACTGCCCTTCTTAAACTCACAAATGACCTACTAACCGCAAAAACCAATGGACACTACTCTGTACTCCTACTCCTGGACCTTTCAGCTGCCTTTGATACTGTCGACCACCCCCTCCTCCTCAAAAAACTCTACTCCTTCTGTCTCCGTGACTGTGCTCTTCAGTGGCTCTCGTCCTACCTATCCCATCGCACCTTCAGTGTAACGTACAATTCTACCTCCTCCTCTCTTCTTCCTTTCTCTGTTGGGGTGCCCCAAGGTTCTGTTCTTGGACCTCTCTTATTTTCAATATACACCTCCCACGGCTTTCAATATAATTTCTACGCTGACGACACCCAAATCTACCTCTCCACCCCCCAACTCACTCCATCAGTCTCCTCAGGTATCAATAACAAACATATCTGCCTGGATGTCACACCACTTCCTCAAACTCAACTTGTCCAAAACCAAACTCATAATATTTCCTCCCCCACGTGCCGTTTCCCCAGACTTCTCTGTCAAGAGCAATGGCACAACCATCCACCCATCCCCACGTTAGGGTGCTTGGTGCTATTCTGGATTCTGAACTCTCCTTTTGGCCCCACATCCAATCACTTTCTAAAGCTTGCCGCCTCAACCTCCGCAACATCTCTAAAATCCGTCCCTTCCTAACCAATGAAACCACAAAGCTCCTGATTCACTCCCTGGTCATCTCTCGCCTCGACTACTGCAACTCCCTCCTCACTGGCCTACCTTTAAATAGACTATCCCCCCTCCAGTCCATCATGAATGCCGCTGCCAGACTCATCCACCTTACAAACCGTTCAGCATCTGCCACCCCTCTGTGCCATTCCCTCCATTGGCTGCCACTCGCCCAACAAATTAAATTCAAAATACTAACAATCAGCTACAAAGCCATCCACAACTCTGCTCCCAGCTACATCACCAGCCTAGTCGCAAAATACCAACCTAATTGTCTTCTTCACTACTCCCAAGACCTCCTGCTCTCCAGCTCCCTCATCACCTCCTCTCATACTCACCTGCAAGACTTCTCCCGAGCCTCTCCCATCCTCTGGAACTCCCTACCCCAATCTG
>BLSH010063816.1:1624862-1643760 GCA_018402905.1 Glandirana rugosa
AAATAACATGAGTCCTATGTCGTTCCGAAAACTTGCCCTGGCGTAGAAGACCCTTGAAGGTGGCTCCACAGTAGTACCTACCACCCGTACTATATGTACAGAAAGAATAGGGAGGTGAAGTACCGGTTGTGAAGGAGTAAGGAGTCCGAGAGGCTAAGAGGGGAAACATCGGAACACCACTGTTCTACGACAGAACTCGGGAAGGACAAAAAGGAACGACATGGCGTGCGGTTTCAACATAAGTCCATATCCACCGCCTTTTCCCCGTTTGAACATATTAACAGGTATATTTACACTGTGGTGAAAACCTTCTCACCCTTACGGTTGAGGGTCTATTTAAAGGGCGCACACCTCGGTGGAAGTTCCCAGAAGATGCGGTCCCGTTCAAAAGCCTTGCTGTATCCTGAGTACAATAAATGTATGGGGGGGGGGGGGGGTTTAAATGATCAGATCTTGTGCATGAGCGTCATATTCCTGACAATATTCCACCACCAGCAAATGGAAGAAGACCCCATAAAAAATGTTGGGTATTCAGCAAAAGAGGAGTTAGGAAAGGCACCAGTTTCCATTGTCCCCAATGTCCCTCCCAACCTGGCCTTTGCATCAGAGAATGCTTCAGACGCTATCACACTATTTCAAATAGATTGCCATTTCCCCATTTTCAATTTCTGTGCTGATCATTTCCCTGGTGCCTCAACCAACAATACCACTGCCTCACATTTGTACCGACCCTGGCCTGTTTATCGACTATGCCTCCGCCTGCCGTCTGCATTGTTTATCCGCCATGTTTCTGTCTTTCACATGAACTGACCCTGGACTGTATCGACTCTGCTTCTGCCTGCTGTCTGCATTGTTTATCCTCCATATTTCTGCCTTTCACATGAACTGACCCTGGACTGTATCAAATATGCCTCTGCCTACTGTGTATTTCTGCCTTTTAGCTGCACTGACCAAAGCCTGTTGACTATGTTTTTGCCTGCCCCTTGGACTGATATTTCACCCTGCTACACAGGGGTCTCACATATGTGAGGGGCTTCAGAATAGTGTTCTGAGTTGAGAAAACTAGTTATTGGTTTTCACTTTGTTTAATAATTCCCAGAACAGGGTCTGAAGTCCGGAGGCTTCAAAGTGATTTGGGTGGGGGAAGCCTCTACCCCTGTCCCCATTCTTTCCTGACTGAGGCCCTAAGCTTGATGGTCCTGCCTGTTGCCTGGACCAATACTTTTGCTGTGTTGACAATATCTCTGCCTGCACTGACCCAGGACTTTTTATGGACCATGTGCCTGTTGCCTGAACCAATACTTTGACTGTACTGACCATACCTCTGCCTGCTGCCTGTACTAACTATGGATAGTATTCCTGCTTGCTGCATGGACGATCCTTTCGGGGCTGCTGACCACATCCCTGCCCACTACCTGGACCAATGCTTTGGCTGTGCTACCAATATACCTACCTGTACTGACTATGGACAGTATTCCTGCCTGCTGCTGTTTTGCTGTTGCTGTCCACATTCCTGCCTGCTGCCTGGACCGATGCTCTCCTCTGTGGACCACTGCACTACTAAAATCACAGGTAATCTTTTGTTTACCCTTTGCTCAGCAGAATGTACTTTGGTTTGTAATTGGTATGTACAGTACAAATGCTATGTGTTAGAACTATTAAGGGCCTTCAAAAATGCAATAGGTTGGCAGGAACTGTGTGTGCAATTTATGTCCCTTGAACACCTGGAGGTTCTACTTGGATGTTGGGTCTCTGTATGTGGCTAGTCTGTGTAAAAGTCTCACACTTGTGGTATCGCCATACTCAGGAGGAGTACCAGAATGTATTTTAGAGTGTATTTTTTGCTATGTACATGCTACGTGTTAGAAATATCTTATAAATGGACAACTTTGTGTAAAAAAAGTTCTCATTTTTTCCACATTTTCCAAATACTTCTGGAAAAAAATGAACTGTTCAAAAGACTCATTATGCCTCTAGGATTATACATTGGGGTGTTTGCTTTCCAAAATGGGGTCTTTTTGTGGGCAATTCCATTGTGCTGGTGCTCCAGGGCCTTCAAAAGTGTGATAGGTTGTCATCAAATTAGATGTGTAATTTATGCTCCTAGAACGCCTGGAGGTGCTACTTGGATGTTGGGCCTCTGTATGTGGCCAGGCTGTGTAAAAGTTTCACAAATGTAGTATCGCCATACCCAGGAGGAGTAGTAGAATATATTTTGGGGTGTCATTGCAAGTATGCATATGCTGTGTGTGTGAGAAATATCTTGTTATTATGACAATTTTGTGTAAAAAAAAAAATTGTTTATTTTCCCAAGAATTGTGAGAAAAAATTACAACTTCAAAAACTCACCATGCCTCTTACTAAATACCTTGAAATGTATACTTTCCAAAAAGGGGTCATTTGGGGTGTATTTGTACTTTCCTGGCTTGTTAGGCCCCTTTCATGCGTGCTTTCCGTTCAGGTCTGCCTGTCCATTTTTCAGGTGGACCTAAACGAACGCTCCATGTAGCCCTATGGAGCGGTGAATGTCAGAGGAGACATGTCCACTAACATCTGCCGCTCTCCGATCTGATCCTGTCCATGAAATCCAGATGGATGGAAACCCTATTTTCTGTAGAATCGGAACGGTTGAAAACGGACAGTCGGTCCATTTTCATCCGATCTCCATAGAGGAGAGCGGCGCTCTGACAATTCCATCACCGCTCAGTGAGCGGAGACGGATCTGTCATCCATCAGCTCAGCGGGGATCAGCGGAGCGATCCCTGCTGAGCAAAAATGGACCTCGCACACGGAACGCCCATGTGAAAAGGGCCTTAGTGTTTCAAGAAATGAGATAGGTGGTCAGTACAGCTGTGATCAATTTTCAATGTTTTGCACCATAGCTTGTAGACTCCATAACTTTCACAGAGACTAAATAATATACAGGCGGTCCCCTAGTTACAAACATCCAACTTACAAATGACTCCTACTTACAAACGAAGGTAGACAACAGGAAGTGAGAGAAAATCTACCTCTAGGAAGGGAAATTCACTCCTATAAGAGTTATTATGGGAAAAGCGTTGCTCCACTGATGCTTTATCACCAATCCTTTTCACAACAGCCCAAAATTTTCAAAATCCAATTATCATTGGGACAGGAAGTGAAGTGAAATTTTCTGAACAGAAACAGACAGCAAAACAAACATTACAGGGGTGTTAACCCTTCCCTATGCTATTCAAAAAGCTTAAAATAGCTTTTTTTAGATGAAGCTAGACTTAAAAAATGTACCTGTCCCAACTTACAAACAAATTCAACTTAAGAACAAACCTACAGACCCTATCTTGTTTGTAACCCGAGGACTGCTTGTACACTAAATTTAGGTTATTTTTACCAAAGATATGTAGCAGTAAAAATGTTGGCCCAAATTTAAGAAGAAAAATTATTTATTTGCAAAATTTTACAATAGAAACAAAAACAAGTGTTTTTCATAAATTTTCGCTCTTTCGCTTATATTGCAATTTTTTTTTTTAAAAAAACAGCGGTGATTAAATACCTCCAAAAGAAAGCTCTATTTTGTGAGAAAAAAATGATAAAAATTCTGTTTGGGTACTGTGTAGCATGACTGAGTAATTGTCATTCAAACTGTGAGCGCACTGAAAGCTGAAAATTGGTCTGGGCAGGAAGGGGGGTATAAGTTTCCTGTATTGAATTGGATAAATGGAGCTGTGCAAATTACACAGGATCCATTCAAATGAATGGGACAAATTAACAGATCTAAATGTTGATCCCTTTTAAGGCCTCATGCACACTGGACGTTTTAACAGCTGCTGTTTTTGGATTCAGAGGTTTTTTCTGCTGCGAATAAACTCCCCAGCATGTTATCCTTATTCCATGCACACACAGGCTGTTATCAGCAGCTTTTGGCAAGGGAGTTTTCTGGCTGGAAAAAAAACCCAGAACTAGTGGGTTTTGTGAGGAGCTTTTCAGCTGTAAAACAGCTCTAACTCTAAAAAAAAGCTGAGAACAGATTAGAAATGCCAAAAGTGCTGAAAAAAATGGCTTTTATGGGAGTATAGTTTTGCTAAAAAAAAGGCTTAAAAATGCTACAGCTAAAAAACTCACTCTACAGCTACAGCTTTCTACAGCTAATGTTACTGGCCTTTTTTTTTATAACATTCAGTGTGCATGAGGCCTAAAACTGAGGTGTAGGACAGGTTACAAAACAATTTAATACAGATATTTTCCCCTCTGGGGCTCAGTATATCAATATAAAATAAGCCCCTAATAACTTATAAAGCCAAAAAGTGGTTTAACCACTTCCTTACTGGACACTTAAACCCCCCTCCTGCCCAGACCAATTTTCAGGTTTCAGCACTGTCGCATTTTGAATGACAATTGCGCGGTCGTGCGGCGTTGTACCCAAATAAAATTGATGTCCTTTTTTTCCCACAAATAGAGCTTTCTTTTGGTGGTACTTGATCACCTCTGCGGTTTTTATTTTTTGCGCTATAAACAAAACCAAGAGCGACAATTTTGAAAAAAGAACAATATTTTTTACTTTTTGCTCTAATAAATATCCAAAAATAAAAAATAAAAAAAAAATGATTCATTGGGTTTGGCCGATTTATATTCTTCTACATATTTTTGGTAAAAAAAAATCACAATCGGCGTTTATTGATTGGTTTGCGCAAAAGTTATCGCGTCTACAAACTATGGGAATTGATTTATGGCGTTTTTATTATTATTATTTTTTTTACTAGTAATGACGGCAATCTGCGATTTTTATCGGGACTTTGATATTGGGGCGGACATGTCGGTCATTTTTGACACTTTTTTGGGACCAAAGACATTTATTCAGCGATCAGAAATGTAAATGTCCACTGATTACTGTATAAATGTCATTGGCAGTGAAGGGGTTAACCTGCAGGGGGCAGTGAAGGGGTTAACAATGTTCCCTGGGTGTGTTCTAACTGTGGGGGGGGTGGGTTGGCCGGGACATGACAGATCTAACTGATCCCAGTGACAGGGATCAGTAGATCTGTTTGTCCCGTCACAGAACGGGGAACCGCCGTGTTTACATCGGCGGTTCCCCGTTCTGCAGCTCTGTAAGGCGATCGCGGGTCAGGAGCGGACATCGAGTCCGCCCGACCCGCGGGCACGCCCACGCAGCGTGCGGCGGCCGCACGCGCGCGCCGCCGCCGCCCAGTGCGTGCAGGGGGCGTGTGAAGGGGCGGACGTCCATGGACGTCCACCCGGATTTTCAGATCCGCGCTGTAGACGTCTTTCGTCTATAGCGCGGTTCTCTACAGGTTAACTAAAATTATATAAATGTCATAAATGGTAGGTGTAATGATATCACGCACTAGACACACGAAAAGCTGTAGCTATCAGCCATCTTGTTCAGAAATCAGACGTCAGCCATGACAGTTTGGCCTAATAGATATACATGGCAGAAGTAACCTTAATCCCTCCCTCCTCCTTTCAGTCAAGGAGTTCATAAGCTCACTTAAAAAGAACCGTTATCTCAGCTTAGATACCTCAGAAACCAACACTGGGGCCTGCAGGGTTGTAAACAGCCAATTGAGTCACAGCCGAATGTCTGTTTCTGCTGTCCAGGTCAATCATAAAATCAGAACCATTAAGAATACAGAGCATGCCATCAAAGGATGCTCAGAACTAATGAGGTTTGTAAAAGGGCATTCAGAGCAAAAGTGACCTTTCAGAGACCTCTACCCAATTCAATTTAAGAAATACGTCCAGGTTTCATAAACTCAGACAGGAACATTACACATTAATAATAAGTATATCTTTGAATGCGGAATGTCATACGGAGCAAATTAAGTTCATGCATGACCACTCTAGCACATACTGAAGGGAAGATAGCTGTTAGATGCCTCCTAGGTGACAAGCTTATTTGAGCTACCGTGTGTCTGGTATCTCTGGACACGAAATTCCATGCTGAACCATCATTTCTCAGTTTCAGGAAAGCAGCCAGTACATATTGGGAGATATGAATAATGGTATAAAAACTGTGTGCAAGGGAGGGTCATTATACTAACATTCACCCCATACAGCCCACGGGCCCTCCTATCCATTTCTAGTGGTCAGGGGCATATGGCCCCACCCCTTTGATCCCAGAGAAAAAGGGAAATGCCAAGACAGTTGTCAGTTCTCCTTTTACCATCAAACCAGGAATATCAGAAAGTTGAGAACCATTTTGATTCATCGACCAAATTCTGTCCAGCCCAAGGACATTGGTCACAAGTATCTTTCTTCCTTAAATTCTACCTTATCTCTTTGTTGCTGTATTATGTCTTTATTGCTTTGAAGTACCATTTTTCTGTAAATATTTATTTTGCACCAATTTTGACCTTTTCATTATTAAACCTTATTTTGAAAAGTGTTAACCTTGTCGCTAAGCTCTTAATGCAAACTACAGTATAAACGAACATAGCTCTTGAAGAGGTGCTACTGTTTAGAATAAATCATCTGAAAATACCTGTCTGTGGTGACAGTGTGTGTTACAGGTGGTTATTCTAAAATCATAATTGGTATTGGTGGAGTCCTGACGCTCCGAATCAAAGGTCAGTGGTGGCAGTGAAAGGGTTAATTGCTTAAATTAGCCCAGTGACAATCGCTCTCAGGCTGCTGACACCTAGATTGTGGTCCTGCAAGTTGGAAAATCTTTGTGCTGGATGGCAGCGTGGTGGGATAGTTTTACATTAGAGCATTTAGTGCATTGTTAGGAATTAGCTCTGCACTGAAGGATTGTAATATTGGTGGAAACAGTCCTTAGAGACAAACTGGTGCATATATATATATATATATATATATATATATATATATATTTTTTTTTTTTTTTTTTTAAGAGACATACAGCAACAGCTTTTTCCTATCTCTGCTTTCTGTTCTATTTTTTTCTGCTTGCAAAATGTCCGGGTCATCAGGTTATAAGAAGATGAGCAAAAATGACCTGTCTGCTGAGTGTGCATCAAGGGGGATTAACGTTGGTAACAAAAATTGTGAAGGCATGATACGTGCCCTACAGGAGTACAATATCCGGGCAGACCAGAACTTGGGGGAACCTGAAGCCGAAGGGGTTCCTACTACTCCAGAGCCCAGTGGTTCAGAGACCGCCTAACAGAATGGGCATGCAGAGACTGACACTGACTGTCCCCTCCAAGCCACAGCATGAGCAGGCCAGTCCCAGATTGCCTGCCACCAGCATAGACTCTCTTTAAATGCAGGAAACTCTACAACGCATCAGAGAGAGAGGCTGCAAACCGCCGGGCTGAGAGGGAGGCTGATCGTCGGCACGAACTGGAGATGGCAAGACTTCAGCAGCAGCGACAGACTTAGAACTTCAGATCCCTAGAGCACAGAGACACCTCCTTGCCTGTGAGCCCGGCAGCCAAATTTTCAGTCATGGAAAAGGAAAGTGATATTGACGTGTATCTACTGTCGTTTCAAAAAACTTGCTGTCGGTACCATTTGCCCCAGCACAATGGGCCCGGGAACCTGACGCCAGCGCTACAAGGCAAGACCCTGGATGCTTATGTCGAACTGTCAACAGAGCAGGGCGACAGTTACGAAGCCATAAAGGCTGCAATCATTCAAAAATATCAGCTAACCTCAAAAGGTGGCCTGAGCGGAAATGGGAGCTGGGTACCCCCCCCCCCTCCAAAAAAATGGGTGAGGAGTCCTTAAAGCGGAACTTACACTTTAAGTTAAAATCTATCTTAGATCTTTGTATAATGCCTCAAACCTGATCACAGTTACCACTGTTTGCTTACTTACAATGTGCAGATTCCTGTGGTAATTGTTGTTTTCCTGCACCTAACACAAGTTGTTCCTGGGAGTTTTCTGTTATGTGCATTTGGACCCACTTAGCTGCGGTGCACAAGCATGAAAACGAAGAAGTGCTGGGTATGAAAAAAAACAAATATACATTGTGGCGTTATGAAAGGCGAGGTGATCGATGGACGTTATATTTCACCTCACATGTGTTCACTTGCAGGAAACTAAGGTGGAATCCCCTCCAGGTTTTAACAGTCACCTTGGCAGGATGGGTCCTGGACCAGATTTTGCGGTCCACTTGTGTCCATCAACAGGTGGTATAAAGAAAGCAGGTCTGGATTAAATGATTTGCTCTGGCCTGGGATTCAGGAGCCATCAAGCCTGAAAGAGCTGATGAACTGAACTTTGCTTTGTGACTGAAACAAAAGGTTTGCATTATCTTTGTTTTGTGGGTGACTGGGAAAAGCCCTTCACCTCTGAGTTAGGAAACTGGAAATGTTTAGTTAGTGCCTGGATGGCAAGGATTTATTTTCTGTTTTGTTTATTTGATTTACCTGCAGCCTTTTAACCTTGCTACAAGTCAGATTTTAAGAAAATCTGCCGTTTGGACTACCTTTTCCCAGGGAAGGTGATCCCCATTGAGCTAACCCCCCACACATGGTGGATTTTTGGCGGGCATCTTCCTAGACAAGTGGAAAGATGGAGGATGTGTTAAAAACCCTGCTGCAGGCCACTGCAACCCAACAGGAAACCAATCGCCAGCAACAGGAAACAAATCGCCAGGTCGCAGAGGCTGCGGCAGCCCAGCGGGAGGCGATTCACCAGGCCATTGCAGCCCAGCAGGAGGCAAATCGCCAGGCCATTGCAGCCCAGCAGGAGGTGAATCTCCAGGCCATTGCAGCCCAGCAGTAGATGAATCGCTAGTTTGCAGAGGCACTGGTGGAGTTAAAGAAGGGGCCCACAGGTCCTTTGCCAGTGGAACAGAAAATGGTGCATGCCAGCTAGTACCTGCAGAAGATGACACCTGCAGATGATGTGGAAGCTTACCTAGCAACTTTTGAAAGTCGCTGTGTGAGAAGGATGGCAAAAAGAGCAATGGGCAGGACTGCTAGCGCCCTTTCTGACAGGAGAACCCCAAAAGGCCTATTATGACCTGGAATCAAATGCTGCTCAAGATTATGAGACAATGAAAGCTGAGATGCTTGCATGCATGGGCGTCACCATTGCAGTCCGGGCTCAACGGGTGAATCGGTGGTCACACAGTATGGACAAGTCACCCCGCTCCCAAATGTTTGACTTAATACACCTCACCAAGAAGTGGCTGCAGCCAGAGACTTTGCCAGGCGCTAAGATTGTGGAGCGTGTGGTCATGAACTGCTCCCTGCCACTTTGAGGAAGTGGGTCCCATGGGGACCCTAAGATGGCAAACCAGCTGGTGAACCTTGTGAAGAGATTATACTGCGGCCATGGACTTGTTGAACCCATACGTGCCCCACTCCAATGTCTCTAAGGGTGAAAAATCACCAGGAGGATCCGGTAAGACTGTTCCAGGTTTCAAGGATGTGGGGAAAAATGACAAGACTGTTGCTACAGAAAATGAGACTATGGGCTCAGGACCTGGAGACTGGCCAAATAGGTCAGGAAGGTCTCTGAGGCCATTTAGAGGACTGGGTACAGAACACATAATATGTTATCGCTGCCATGCGATTGGTCATATTGCTGCTAACTGTTCCTTAAATGTTGAACCTATGCAATGTGATAATTCTTACTTGAAAAAATGCATGTCTCTTTTTGCACAAGTGGCATGTACTACAACATGTCAGGAATGCACGGAAAAACAAATGTGTATGATTTCAGTTGATGGAAAGCCAGTCACGGCTCAGCTAGATTCTGGTAGTGTGGTGACATTAGTCAAAGGTGATTCAAGAAGCCCTAGTGGGGAGAGATTTTCCCCACTTTTGGAGTTTATGGGAAAACAAAGGGAGTCGGGAGGACAGAGCTCCCCTGCTGAGGAAAACTGGAACTCACACCAGACCCTTCTGATTTCAAAATTGAAAGAAAACTGTTGGCGTGTTCAAAGAAGGAGAAGATACTTTTCCTTTTTCTGCAATGGCTGGGGAGCAGGAGGAGCTGGAACATGAACCAACATGGCTCTTAAAAATAAATTACTGTATCAGGTGGTAAAGCAAGGGGAGGAGGAGGTAGAGCAGCTAGTGGTTCCCAAACCCTATCATCGGATGGTATTAGATTTAGCCCGTGGTGATATAATGGGGGGACATCTGGGTATAGAGAAGACCAAGGTGAGAATAACTCAGAGATTTCTTTGGCCTGGGTTATATGCAGATGTCAAAGAATATTGTGAGTCATGCCTAGAGTGTCAGTATTCTGCACCATCGCCCCATTTTCACAGTCCGCTGGTACCATTACCAATCATTGAAGTGCCTTTTGAAAGAATTGGCAGGGATCTGATGGGGCCAGTAGTAAAGTCTGCACCGGACTATGCCACGAGATATTCTGAAGTCATTCCCTTGCGTAATACCTCAGCTAAAACTATTGTCAAAGAGCTTGTCCAGGTATTTAGTCGTGTGGGTATTCCAAAAGACATACTGACGGATCAAGGCATCCCATTTATGTCCCGAGTCACTAAAGAATTGTGTAAGTTGCTAAAAATTTCCCATCTCTATACCTCTGTCTACCACCTGCAAACTGATGGTCTTGTGGAGAGATTTAACAAAATGCTCAAAAACATGTTAATAAAAGGTGGTGGACAAAGATGGGAGAAATTTGGATTTTTTGCTGCCATAACTCATGTTTGCCATACAGGAGGTGCCTCAGGTATCTACAGATTATTCCCCTTTTGAACTACTGTATGGGAGACCATCCCCGGGGATTGCTAGATGTTGCAAAAGAAACATGGGAGGGAGCGACCACACCTTATAGAAGCGTCATCGAGCATATGTCACTGATGCAGGATAGAATTGCTGCTGTCATGCCGCTTGTACGGGAACATATAGAGCAAGCCCAGGAGGCCCAGAGAAGGGTTTATAATCGGGGTGCCAAGACCCAGATCTTCAACCCTGGTGATAGAGTGCTGGTACTAGTCCCCACCTTTGAGAGTAAATTCCTAGCAAAGGGGCAAGGTGCCTTTGAAATGATGGAAAGAGTAGGGAAGGTAAACTACAAAGTTTACCAGCCAGTGAAAAGAGAACCCGAGCAAATATATCACGTTAATCTATTGAAACCTTGGAAGGAAAGAGAGACTTCACTGGCAATGCCAACCCCACAAACAGACATGGCCCCTGTGACACCTGAAGTACCCTTAACTGAAACCTTGTCAGTGGCTCAACAGAAGGACGTTAAATAATTTGTGAGTAAGAATAGAGACTTTTTCTCTCACTTACCCAGACTGACCACAGTTATACAGCATGACATAATTACGGAACCAGGTGTCCGCGTAAATGTAAACCCCTATAGAATACCTGAAGCTAGGAGGGAAGCAGTTGCAAATTAATTAAAGAACATGTTGGAGCTGGATGTGATAGAGGAGTCCCACAGTGACTGGTCCAGTCCCATAGTGTTGATCCCAAAACCAGATGGAACTATAAGGTTTTGAAATGATTTCAGGAAGTTGAACAGCGTGCCTCGGCTTGACAAGCTTGTTGACAGATTGGAAGGTGCCCAGTACATAACCTTTATTCAGATCTAAAGTAGTTATTGGCAGATACCCCTAACGGAGTCTGCAAAAGAGAAAATGCATTTTCTACCGCTTATCCGTATAAGCGAATGCTTGCATGGTGCTTCTGCCTCATTCCAGAGACTGATGGATAAGACCACATTGCCAATACGCAGCCGCCTGTTTGGACGATGTAGCCATCCACAGCCCAGATTAGAAATCCCATTTGCCTTGGGTGTAAGCAGTAGTGGATTCCCTTAGGAAAACAGGACTCACAGCCAACCCCAAAAAGTGTGCCATAGGCTTAGAGGAGGCTACATTATTGGTCGGGGGCTGATCAAGCCTCAGATCAATAAGACTGAGGCAGTTCAAAAGTGGCCCCAACCTATAAATAAAAGTTCATGCATTTCTGGGGATCACAGGGTACTACACTTTATACGTTATACCCAATTCTGCCACCACTGCAGCTCCACTGACAGATCTGACGAAGGGTAGAGGGTCGGTCATGATCAAGTGGAATCCTGAGGCAGAGAAGACATTTCAAATGTTGAATCAAGCCATTTGTGCACAACCTGTGCTCGTGACCCGAGATTTCACAAAGGAGTTTGTGGTGCAGACAGACCCCTCTGATGGGGACTGGGTGCTGTACTGTCCCAAGTCATAGACGGGGTGGAGCAACCAGTGGTTTACCTTAGCAGAAAGCTCAACAGACATGAGAAAAACAATGCCATTGTTGAGAAGGAATGTTTAGCTATTGTTAGGAGAAGATCCATGCCTCCAGTGGTCCTCGGTCCACACCTATGCGCGTTCGCGAGTGCGAGCAGGCGTTCGCGGGTGTGAACGTGCGCGCGCACGCTCCCGTGATCACGCACGCACCGGAAATGGCGCCAAATGCTGCTATTTGAACCCTCTGCACCTGTCAGCAGGTGCTGTCCGTTCTACAGCGTTCCGGTGACCTGCTTACCCCCCAGTGTTTGTTCTGAGAAGACTTCCTGTTCCTGTGACCCCGGCTTCCCTTCTGGACTTTGCTATTATCTGTCTGCCTTGACCTCGGACTGTTTATGACCACTCTGCTGCCTGTGCCCTTTGTACTTCAATTGCCTGCCCATTACCGACCCAGCCTGTACCCAACTACCCATTTGCCTGATCCCTCTGTACTTCGCTGCCAGCCAGTTGCCGACCCGGGCCGCACCACTATCCTTCTGTCTGCACGAGCTTCAGTGGACCTGAAGAGACTTGTCCAGCCCTCGTGCTCCCCTGCGCTCCCGAGCTCCCTGTCTGCACTACCAGGGGTTTGCGAACCAGGGCCGCAAGAGAGGTTGCCCCCGCATAAGCCAGACTCATCCACCAGGTACGTGACAGTTATCAAATGGGCCTTAGATGCCCTAAAATATTACCTGTTGGGGAGGCCATTCAAAATAGTCACTGATCATGCCCCTCTTAAATGGATATGTGATAACAAGGAGGAAAACAGGTCGGGAGATAAGGTGGTTCCTTGCTCTTAACCTACCTGGCGGTAATCCCGAGTGTGGCTCGGGGTGGAATTTCAGTACCATTAGCGGTAACCCCGAGCCACACTCGGGATTGCATTGCTGGATCCAGGCAGCGCTACTCACCTTGTCCCCTGGATCCAGCGATGTCCCCCGCAGTGTCTGCGGGCTGTGTCCGCTGCCAGATGACTCTGTGTGCCGGGCTCCGTTCCCTGCGAGTGTCGCGTCGCACGGGGACGGCGACCAGTGGGAAATTCAAAAAGTGAAACACACACAGCACATACAGTACACTGTAATCTTATAGATTACATTACTGTATGAAAACATTTCACATCCCCTTTGTCCCTAGTGGTTTGCCCAGAGCCCTGCATGCACTTTTATATTATTTATGTCATTCTTTCTGCCTGGAAACATGAGAATGTCCATAGCAACCAAAAAGTGTCCCTTTACGTCAAAAGTGTTTTTTGATCGGCTAGAAAACACCGATAGTAAATAAGAATGATTTGCAGAATTGAGTGATACTGATTTTTGGGGAAATTTATCATCAGAAACTGAAAGTGACGACAGCGACAATTCTGCAACTGAGCAAATTTCAGTGTTTTTGGTTTGATTACATTATTGAATACATTTTATTACTATTACGTTATTATTTTTGATAATTATTTTTAGTTATTTATTATATTATAATTTATGATTTCATTTTTCAAATTTTATCATACCCGGGATGTCTACTAGACTCTTTGTTTGGACAGATTTAAGTGAGTTATTCCTAAGAATTACAGGCCTACAATATAAAACGCCAAATTTCCATGCAAAATAATCGTACCGCTTTCAGCACCAAAAATCTGAAATAATCATACCGCCAGGGAGGTTAAAGTATTTAGGTTCACAGTGAAAAATAGAGCTCCCGTATCAGTTGTCTGGTTGGGACAGTTGCTTAGCCACAGGGGCTTGAGCGGGGGGGAGGGGGGTCTGTGGCGTTATGAAAGGCGAAGTGATGGACGTTATATTTCACCTCGCATGCATTCACTTGCACTTAGGAAACTAAGGTGGAATCTGGACCGGGTTTTACCAGCCACCTTGGCAACCAGATTTTGCGGTCCACTTGTGTCCATCAACAGGTGGTATGAAGGAAGCAGGACTGTATCAGCTGATTTCCTCTGGCCTGAGACTCAGGAGCCATCAAGTCTGAGAGCTGATGAACTGGACTTTGCTTTATGACTGAAGCAAAAGGTTTTAGGAAACTGCAAATGTTTAGTTAGTGCCTGGATGGCAAGGATTTATTTTCTGTTTTGTTTATTTGATTTACCTGCAACCTTTTAAATAAACCTGGCTACAGGTCAGATTTTAAGAAAACCTGCAGTTTGGACTTCCTTTTTCCCAGGGAAGGTGATCCCCATTGAGTTAGCCCCCGACAACAGCGGTGACAGCGTGCCGCTGGAGGGCTTAGTTTTAAGGTAAGCATTTCATTATGTGCGAATATGTGATGCATACTCGCACGTAATGCTTTTTTACAGGGGAAAGATTTTTGCTTTTTTATTACAGCAGTTTACTACCGCTTTAATTGTATCCCCACTGAAGAGATTTAACCTCTTCGTTGTCACCATCAGTAAGACAGCAAATCATGAGACATCCCAAACTATACACGTCTCTGCTGTTTAAGGGTGACATGTTTAAGCCCGACACATAGAGCTCTACAGAGCAGGAGCAGTAATGCGATCATCGAGGAAACTTTATTGGAATCCTGAAGATTTTTATTAGATATTTGTATTAAATAAAATGTAACAATCAATGACAAAACTATAGCAAGGGAACAACGCTGGCATTAACACTTGATGATTGATGATGAAACTACAAAATTACAATTTCATCTACTTAGTAAGTCATGTTATTATGCATATTAACTTTTCAAAATCATTAAGTTGGACTAATAAGATTATTTAAATCTCTCATTTTAGAAAATGGCGCAGAACCTTAAAACAGCCCTGGTATATGATTGGAGATGCCAAACCCTAAAATAACCTCTGCTTTAGTTGCCACAAAATCTCTTTTTTGGGTTTCTTCCAAAATTTGATGGGTATGGAAATGGTGAAGGGGAGGGTAGGCTTTCGGAATTGACGCTTGAAGCTTCTTTTAAGAATTCTCTCTTTTGTTTAAAATTAGCTCTGCGCAAGCATACAATATTCCTCTGACTATGTCTGAGGAGCGTATCTGAAAGAAGTGTTGAAAAAAACATGTTTCAAAGGAAGTGATAACAGTATTGCATACAGGGTCAAAAGCAGGGGAAAAAGGAAAGAAAGCTATTGCAAAACTGCTAAGAAATAGCTAGCAATTCGATTTAAACATGAGAGCTGCCACATTCAGTCTGTGTTTTGCTTTGAAAGCCCCATTCTTACCTGTACGCAGGACCCTCTTTTATAATGCATAACCCTAAGTATATTCTTTTGAAACTGTAATTTCCCTATTCAGCAGGTTATATGCCATGTGTCCTCGAGCTTCAATGGTCAAATGCAATGTGCTTTTGACATGAGTTTGAGATACTTCTAAGACCACTCATACACTGCACGTGCCTTTGACTTGAAGTTGAAATGCTTTAACTACTTTGCTTTCCCAAAGACTTGTATGGTAAATGAAGCAGTTCTGAACTGAAAAAAAAGCCTGTCCATCCACACTGGCCTTAACCACTTGAAGACTGCCCAATAGCAGTTTTCCTGCTACAGGGTGGCTCTACTGTGCAAAATCAAACTATACATATGTGATTCTGCACTTCTGCCTGCAGGGGGCATACATGTGCTGCTAGCTAGATGCTTTTGCTGTAATTATTTACAGCAGAAGCCGATCTGCGGGTGCTGGGCACTGGATGTCCGCTGGCACCTGCCAATCGTCGGTAAAATAAACAGAATGGGGATCTGTAAAACAGATCTGTAAACAAGGCAGATCTCTGTTCTGATAGGTGGGGAAGGGATGGAACAAAATCCATCTCTTCCCCTAGCAAAAGCACCTAACAGTACACAAAAAACCTGGCTAGGCACACAGTTACCCCTTTGATTGCCCTAGATGTTTAAAGCCCTTCCCAGCCAGTGTCATTAGTGCAGTGACAGTGTATATTTTTAGCACTCATCACTATATCAGTGTCAC
The DNA here is from genome assembly GCA_018402905.1 of Glandirana rugosa. Taxonomy (NCBI): domain Eukaryota; kingdom Metazoa; phylum Chordata; class Amphibia; order Anura; family Ranidae; genus Glandirana; species Glandirana rugosa. Next base: position 1,640,940 of record BLSH010063816.1, read on the forward strand.
TGGTTCCCAAAAAATGTCAGTGTCCAATTGTTCACCCTAATATCGCAATCCCGCTATAAATCACGGATTGCCGCCATTGCTAGTATAAAAAAATAATAAATAAAAATTCCATAAATTTATACCATAGTTTGTAGATACTATAAGGTTCATGTAAACTTATCAATATACGCTTATTGGGATGTTTTTAACAAAAACATGTATCAGAAAACATATTGGCCTAAATTTATGAAGAAACTTGATTTTTTAAATTTTATTGGATATGTTTTATAGCTGAAAATAAAAAAATATATATATTATTTTTTTTTAAAATAGTCAGTCTTTTTTTGTTTATAGCGCAAAAAAATAAAAGATGCAGTGGTGACCAAATACCACCAAGAGAAACGTCTATTTGTGGGGGGGAAAATTACATAAATATTTAGGTACAGTGTTGCACGACCATTCAATTGTCAGTTAAAGTAACGCAGTGTTGTATCGCAAAAAATGGCCTGGTCATGAAGGGAGGAAATCAAAAGGTCAAATGGTTAATAATGATCATTAGAGGCGAGCGTTTAAGTCAACTCATATGCAAGACATATTTATAAATGAAAAATAGACATACACCCAAAAACAAGAATATGCCTGTGTAATTAAAACTGCAGCAAATTACAGCACAGCATGTAACTTGTGACAATGTCTCTTTAATATCTAAGGTGTATTTTTAATGTTCAAATCAAGAATCTCCAACACTACTACTGGGAAGCCTAACTTGTTCAGAATAATGAAAGATAAAAAGACTTCATATGGAGTGAATCTAACAATTCCGCCTACTCCACAGTCTCTATTGAACAGTACAAAAATAACTTCAACTATGGCATCTGCCCGAGACAAAGACAGTGAAAGGCACCACGTTACTTTTTTCAGCAGAGCAGCGATTCATGAGGCTTCGTCTTTCAATATAGATTTATTATTAGACAACTTCATGGCCAACAACCAAAGAATCTAAGTTACCTATAGACATATCACACTTCAGTGAAAATAGGCTCTGTTCTATATCCTATACATTCCCTAGAAGAGTTGAGAGAAACTGTTACATATCGATATTAGCGGCACAGTATTCCCCAGAGGTTCCACTTGGTAAATAATGAAACTTATACAAAGAATTAAATAGCTATTGGTTGAATCAACTGTGTAACAAGAACATATTTAGTGGAGATTGGACAATGTAGCTCAAGCATGACTGGCATGATTTTCTTAAAAATTATCATCCTCCAAGGACCTGATCCCATTTTGGAACCTGATCCATCTACAAAGAGGTCCATATGGTCAGCAGTGCAAGGATGGACCTTCCTCAATAAAGCAGAATTCTAGCTTAAAACTAACTACCCTTAAACATGTCCACTCCTCCCTCTTATGCCGACTAACTTGTGTAAAAAACATGTATATACTGACCTATTCACAGTCATGGGATCCCCTGGGTAAGCCAGCAGCAGCTACAAGGGAGAGGAGAGGGTGCTCGCATAAAAGCTTCTGCTCCCCCCTCCACTGCCACATTTGGCACCTTTCGGGCGGGGGGGGGGCAGGTACCTGGTTTTGCCACGGCGAAGTCACCCGGAAGTTTGGCCCCCCTCCTCCTTTCCCCGCTGCTGGGCCATTCACACAGCACAGTGTGCTTGCACAGTAGGGAACCGGCTGTTTAGCCACAAGGCTTCATTACTGGATTTCCTCACAAAAAGGCTTCGCTGCCGGTTTCCCTTGAAAAATCGGCTGGGGTGAAGACACCGTGGGATCCCTGGACAGGTAAGTGTCCTAATATTAAAAGTCAGCAGCTACTGTATTTTTAGCTGCTGACTTCTTTTTTTTATGGAGGAGCCTGGAGCTCCACTTTGAGGGCCAGTCTAGTGCATTTTTTTCTGCACCAAAATGCATGGAAAAAAGGGATTTTTTGTATAACTTACCGTAAAATCCTTTTCTCTGAGTTCACTGACAGACGCAGCATTCTTATGACACATGGGGGTTATGCTCATCCTACTAGGAGTAGCCTAGGCTAAACAAACAAAAGTGTAGGTTGGCCCTACACTTAGAGTGAACTCAGAGAAAAGGATTTTACGGTAAGTTATACAAAAAATCCCTTTTTCTCTTCCGTTCACTGACAGACGCAGCATTCTTATGACACATGGGGACGTCCCAAAGCTGTGCCAATCAAGAGGGGTGGGCAAAATCATAACAACTGTACCCAACAGAAAAACGCCCTCTCAGGCGGCGGTAACCACGCCTATACTGCCGCTTGTAATACTTTGCGGCCAAAAGCAGCATCCGAGGATGCTGAAACATCAATTTTGTAAAACTTAGTAAACGTGTGCACTGAGGCCCAAGTAGCTGCCCTGCACACCTGAGACACCGAGGCTTGGTGTCTAAATGCCCAGGAAGTACTAACTGCCCTGATGGAATGCGCCGTGACCGGAAACAGGGGAACCTTACCCCGAATCTCATATGCATGAGTCACGGTCTTCCGTATCCAATGAGATACGGTAGCTGACGAGGCCGCCAGACCTTTGCGCGACCCTTCCGTCAGCAAAAATAAAGAATCAGACTTCCGAAAGGAAGCTGTAGAACTTAAATACACCCGCAAGGCCCTCACCACATCCAAAGAATGCAGCTCCACTTCTTTGGGATGTGACGGGTGCGGACACAATGAGGGGAGAACAATATCCTCATTTAAATGAAAGGAAGAAACCACCTTCGGAAGAAACGAAGGGGAAGGTCGCAAAACTGCCTTGTCCTTATGGAGGACCAAGTAAGGCGACCTGCAGGATAATGCTGCCAATTCCGACACCCGCCTGGT
>BLSH010063816.1:1645394-1661179 GCA_018402905.1 Glandirana rugosa
CACGTGTCCGACTTCATGTCGCTCACGTTGTAAACCTTCTCCCAGAGGTGATGTATACAGTACGACGAAACCTAGAAGAAGGGTATAACAGTTTTTACAGACAAACAAGTTGTACCAAATGTTGCACTCGCTGTACTTCAGCCTGTGCACATTCACCAGACAAACTAGTGCGCAGCGCGGCAGCGTGCTCACGAAGAGACTGTGCCGCCATAGCAGTTGCTAGCGCTGGCCGCATGGCTGACCCAGCCAACAAGAATAGTGCTTTAGACACTGTCTCTGTGCGGCGATCGGCCGCCTCTTTAAAGGATGGCGACCCCTCCAAGGGGATGGTGGTTGCCTTATTCACACGAGCCACGGCAGGGTCCACCACCGGGGAAGCCCATCTCTTAGTAAAGCTTTCCTCAAAGGGGTAGCGAACAGCAAAGCTTTTAGGCAAAGCCAAGGAACTTGGTGGCTTCCGCCATTCCTTGAACACTGCCTGTTCAAACACCTGATCATAAGGGTAAGCCCTAGGTGACCTAGGGGGTCTAAGCGGTCCACAAACATATGCGGACTCATGCGACTCCCCTTTTTGGTCCAGTCGCATAGAGTCGCAAATATCAGTGCTTCCACTATCGCTTTCTGATCCTCTTCGCCCTCTGAGGGCGGCTCACCCTCTGAAGCGCTTTCTAGATCTGAATCCTCCCCTGAAGAAAGAGGGGGGTGGGCGCTTCTGGGGGCCCCTCGGAGCGGGCACCCCTGCCCAGGGGAGGAACTCCCCTAAACACCGCCCTCAGCTGTTCCAAGGACACAAATGCTCCTGGGCTGGACTGTAGATCTGCAGGTATCCCTGCCATAGAATTGCCAGCCTCTGAGATCTCAGCCCGGCACCCCCGCTGTGTAACCACCACCTCTACCCCACAAATCAGCCAGGGAGACCCAGGTGGATTACACCCACCGCTAACAGCACCCAGGAAGCGCCAGTTATACTTGCTGTTTGATGCCTCAGCACTCCAACCGAAGAGCAATGCCCACGAACTGCTGCATGTCAGGAGCTTGTTACTGTGTGTCAGCCATGCTGTCCAAGCAAAAATCGGAAACCCACACCCGTTTTTAAGGACTTCCTGCACCAGGACTGCAGTTCTCCCAATCGACCACTGGAGGCCGCCAGAGAGCAGGCTGGAAACCACATGGTTCTCAAACAATGGACGCTGCCATTACACACGTGCGGTAGGCCACGAACGAGCGGTGCTCCAAAATCCAATGGCGACGACCCACCTCACACATTGCTCCGGACGGTCAGTGCAGATTCAAACGGTTAGTGCAAAGGTGCCTGCGGGGGATTGAGGGGGGAGGGGGAGTGGGGGGAAGGTCTCTAACAGACCCCCACCGGCTGACCACCACAGAGCTACCCAGGTGCCCACTCTCCATGCCTCTAGGGCGGAAGAGGGGTTCACTCACCAATCCGACGGGCGCAGCGGGTAGCCACCCGGAGCAGACCTCCCTCCCCGCAAGAAGGCATGCTGCTGGCCAGGCCACTGGACAGGCGAACCAGTCACTGGGCTCTAGTGGGTTTTAGCCACTGGCCGCCCGCACGGAACGAGCGCTATGCGGTGGGCCCCCCTAAGGGGGTTTGCATAGTGTTGGCCAGACTGGGGAAAGATTAGGATTCGAGATATCCTCTATACCACTAGCCAGCTTCTTGATAGCAGTCTTCCTTAGATGAATCTTCAGGAGACCGCTGCTCCCATAGGGAACCAGGTCTACTCCTTGCACTAGGCAAATAAAAACTGATGTGCTGTACAGAGCAGGGGGATTATATGCTAAGGTGAGGACGGCCCCCTGGGAGGGGCCAACCTACACTTTTGTTTGTTTTGCCTAGGCTACTCCTAGTAGGATGAGGATAACCCCCATGTGTCATAAGAATGCTGCGTCTGTCAGTGAACGGAAGAGAAATTGGATTTTTTATACATACTTACCTGTAAAATCCATTTTTTCGAAGGACATCACGCGACACAGAGCAGGCTATATATTCAATACATCTGGGTTATACGCCTCCTATAGGTGAATGGACACTGGTAATCAATAAAAAAAAAACAAACAGGAAGTTCCCCCTCCTATATAAACCTTCCCACACTGGGAGCACTTCAGTTCTGTAGCAAGCAATGAACCCCATAAGACAGAGAGGGGAGGGACCTCTGTGTCCTGTGATGTCCTTTGAAAGAAATGGATTTTACAGGTAAGTATGTATAAAAAATCCAATTTTCTTTCTCAGACATCACGGGAACACAGAGCAGGCTATATATTCAATACATAGAAACATAGCGACATAGTCCATCGAGTCTGCCCCTTTTTTATTTTTATTTTTTTTTTACATTAACCTGGTTGTCTGACTATAGATTTATGTTTATCCCAAGCACGTTTAAAGCCATTACTGTTAACTGTCTCACAACCTCTGTTGGTAGTTTATTCCAATCATCAACTACCCCTTCAGTAAAATAATACTTTCTAAGATTAGTTTTGAACTTCAGTTAGTTTGAGGTCATGTCCCTGTGTTCTTGATTTTGGTTTCATATTGAAAAGACTGCCCTCTTGAACCTTATTCACCCCCTTGATGTATTTAAAGGTTTCAATCACGTCTCCCCTCTCCCTTCTTTCCTTCAGACTGTACATATTAAGTTCTTGATATGTTTTATCCCCCAGGCCTTTCACCATTTTTGTTACCTGTCTCTGAACTCGTTCTATCTTATCAATATCTTTTTGTAAGTGGGGTCTCCAGAACTGGACACAGTATTCTAAGGGAGGTCTCACTAAAGATCTATATAGAGGAATCAGAACCTCCTTCCTCCTGCTGGTGATCCCTCTACTGATACATCCCAGAATTCTATTTGCTTTTCCCACTGCCTGGTCACACTGTTTGCTCATTTTGCAATCATCTGAAATAAGCACCCCCAAATATTTTTCTTCTGTAGTGCTGGCTAACACTGTACCCCTAATGCTGTACTCTCTAAGGGGATTCTTTTTCCCTAGATGCATTATTTTACATTTAGAAATATTGAACTGCAGTCTCCACTGCTTTGACCAATCTTCCAGCAATGCCAAATCATGTTCCATGTTACAGACACCTCCAGGGATATCAACTCTATTACAAACTTTTGTATCATCAAGAGACATACATTGCCCAACAAACCTTTAGTTATATCACTTACATATAGGTTAAATAGAACAGGGCCTTGTGGTACCCCACTAGTGACTGGTCTCTGTTCTGAGTGAACCCCATTTACAACCACACTCTAGGATCTATCATTTAGCCAACTGCATATCCACTGAACCACCCAAGGGTTAAGTCCCAGCTTGTACAACTTTTGTATAAGATCATTATGTTGAACTGTATCAAATGCCTTGCTGATATCAAGATACGCTATGTCCGCAGCACCACCCTGGCCCAAAACACTGGTAATATAGCCAAAGAATTCAATCAGATTTGTCTGGCACGATCTGCCCTCAGTAAAGCCATGCTGCTGTATTTTTAGGTGATCAATGATCCTTCTTTTCAGAAGTGATTCCATTAACTTGACTACGATTGGGATGTCCCAGAGCAATACCTGAGGGGAGGGAGACACAACTCCAATTAAACCACAGCTCTTAATACACTGTGGCCAAAAAAACAGAATTATCCGCTGTTCTAACATCCACCTGATAGAATCTTGTGAATGTATGTACTGAGGACCATATAGCGGCCTCAAAATCTGTGCCACCGATGTCTGGTGGCAGAAGCCCAGAAGGTCCCTATCTCCTGGCGGAAAGAGCTCCACCCTGAATGGGGAAGCTCTCCTCCTTTAACCAAAAATTTGAGTAATCATCTGGCTAATCCACAGTGAAAACAGCTGCCTTGGATGCCGCCCGACCCTACCTAGGGCCTTCAGGCAACAAAAAAAGGCGTCCGTCCTACTGATCCTACTGATGTCTAGAGATCCCTTCAGGTAGATCTTAACAGCATGCACTACCTGTACAGAGTGCAATGGTCTCTCCTCCGGTAAGGAGGGATGACAATAAAAAGAAGGTAACAGATTATCTTCATTGAGAAGAAAGGCTGACACTACCTTTGGTAGGAAGGATGGAAGAGGCCGTAACACCACCATATCCTGGTTCAATCTCAAGTCTGGCTCTTAACAAGAAATAGCTGCCAACTCCGAGACCCCTCTGGCTGGGGTGATGGCAAAGAGAAAGACTAGTTTCCTAGTCAAAAAGACCAAATTGAAATCCCCTGGACAGGGAGGCAATCTAACTGGAGGTAACAGCCGAGTTACCCCTTGTAGACAAGTCCTGATCAAGGAGTGAAAAGCCAAGGCCTCTGGAGATATATGGACAACGCAGAAGACTTGTCCTTTGACAAAACCAGATTCAATCCCATGGACAGGAAGGAAATCTAACAGGTGGTAACATATGAGTAACCCCTTGAAGAAAAGTCCTGATCAAGGAGCCAGAAGTCAAAGGTTTCCGAAAACATATGGACGAGGCAGAAACCTGTCCTTTGATTGTAGTCAAAACCAGCTTCAAGTCTACTCCTACTTGAAGAAAGGCTAGCATTCTACCAATCACATACTTGCGGGGTTGCCATTTCCTGGCCTCACACCATGCAATGTGAGCCTTCCAGACCCTGTGATAAATCTTCCTGGTGACTAGCTTTTTAGTGTTTACCATTGTAGATAACACAGGGCCCAAAAACCCCAGGATCTCTCAATACCATGGCTTCAATCGCCATGCCGTCAGCTTAGCGCACATAAATTCGGGTGGACTATAGGACCCTGAGAGAGTAGATCGGATCGGACCGGAAGCTTCCAAGGCCCATCTGCCATTAACCTCATTATCTCTGGGTAGCAAGGCCTCCTGGCCCAATCTGGCGCCTGCAGAATGACTGTCGCCGCCTCCTCCCGAATTTTGCGCAAGGGATGCTGTAGCAGAGAGATTGAGGAAAAGCATAAATCAAGGAGAACTGGGCTTATGGAATCACCAGAGCCCCTACTCCTATAGCACAAGAATCCCCTGCTCGAGACCCAAACAGCAGGGCTATGTTGTTGAATCGGGATGCCAGTAGATCAACCTCTGGCGTCCCCCAGCGCAGGCAAATTTCCCGAAACACTTCGGGTTGTAGTGACCACTATCCCGGGTGTATCTGTTGGCGGCTGAGAAGTCCGCCTTCCAATTTTCCCACGCCTGGGATGTGAACTGCAGAGAGTCTTGCAAACTTGCCACTGCTGTGGTCTTGTCGGCCTGTACCCTTATCAGGTAGCCCTGCAAACTGGATGTCCAATTCCTCAGAGCTAGCCGAATAGCTCGTAGCTCTAGGAGGTTTATGGGCAATCTCTGCTCCACCAAGGACTCTGAAGTCTGCAATTGTCTATTCCACTCTGCCAGGATGTTGCGCTGAAGAGCCCTGGAGGGACACTGTGCATAGGGAACTGCCTCGAAAGAGGCTACCATCTTCACTAGCAGCCTCACACAGAGGAGAACTGAAGAGTGTCTCATCGTCCTCACCTGGCTTACCAGAGCCTTGAGGTATCCTTGCCTGGACTGTATCTTGCTATAGACCTAGATATTCCAGAGACTGAACTGGGTCTAGTAAGGAATACCCTACATACATGATCCAACCCCTGTTCCCCAGGATTGTTAGGGTCACATTCTGCCCGAGTCTGCACCGAGACTGATTTCTGAGCAAGAGGTTGTCCAGGCATCCCATTATTAGGACCCTCTGTGACCCTATAAGGCCCATCACTGGAGCCAGAATCTTTATGAAGCTTCAGGGAGCTACTGCGATCCTCAATGGCACAGCCAGAACTGGTAGCGTTGTTCTTCTATCGAAAAAACGCAAAAAAAAACTCTGATGAGGTAGCAAATTTGGTGCAGGCAAATATGCATCTTTGATGTCTATTGATGCCAAAAAATCTCCTTCCTGGAGCGAGGCAATCATTGAGCAGATTGACTCAATGTGGAATGGCCGTACTGCAAGAAATTGGTTTAGGACCTTGAGATCTAGGAGAATAGGCCTTACCTCCCCGCTTTGTCTCTGTACCGTAATAGGTTTGAGTAGTAAGCAAGCAGGCATGTGTTTATGCAAAACGTGCCTATGTAAGTAAGCATGCATCTGTTTATGCACAACACGCATTCAAAGGCATCAGGTGTCTCTGTGTCATGTGTGCTATGCCTCATGCGACCTATGCAGACATCTATGCAGAAAAAGGCGCCCATGCAGACACAAGTCTTCCATGTGACACAAGTCTTTCATGCAACACAAGTCTTCCATGCGACACAAGACTATATGCGACACAAGCCCATATGCGACACAAGTCCATATGCGACAAGTCTATATGCGACAAGTATATATGCGACCCGAGTTTTATGCAACATGTGTCACTTTGCAACTTTTGTTTTAGCCCACATGTTTTAACAACTGTGTTTTAAGCAAACAAGCGTTTAGGCAAACATGTACTCCTGCAAACATTTATTTAGGCAGACGTGCTTTTTTTTAGCAACCATGCGTTTAAGTCCGTTTGCAAGCATGCCCCTGTTCAATTATAACCGGGTTCAGGCAGGATGAGCAAGGCCCATATGCATCCAATGCGGCCTCTATGCTACTTCAGAACAGTAAATAAATAAAGCTCCGATGCCCAGCCAAGGAAAAAGAAGCCTTTAATAAGGACTCCAGCTTTTTATCTGAAGGGTCCTTAACACCTGGGCCTTATCAACAGAGCAGGCCAGGGATTAACTTAGGAATGTGACTGCTGCATGGACAGTTGGAACTCCCCCCTTCCAAAAAGCTTTCCTGCATAGGAAAGATTAGAAGGAATAAACCATCTGTCCGGGGCGCACCCCGTCAGCATATATCACCCTCTCAAGGACAGGGTGCAAAGCGAATCCCTGCACACCTTGTATTTTAATGACCCAAGGGAGGAATACACATCCACAGGACTCTCCGCTGGAGGTACCTGAATGCTGCACGTACCTTATGTGTAAGTGCCTGGATCAGCAGCCTCTGAGATTGAGAGGCAGGTGTCCTTGGGGATTCTTCTGGCCCATGACCCTCTATAGCAGAAGGGTCTGCAAAAGAATCGGCCATATCCCTTGTAGCTACTCCTCTCCCTCGTCAACCCATTCTCACTCCAGAATCGGAGGGTTAGGGGAAGGAGACCTGTCACCCTTCTCACCCTGCGTGATAGAAGCAATCATACCAGCAATCCTGGTTTCCAAGCTCAGGTCATCTTTAGTAACATACTGTGAGGAGACAGGTGAGGGGTCAGCTACCATACCAGAAAGCTGCAGCAGCTCAGATAGCCCGGTCGCTTCTGGTCTGTCAGGGGAAGCAATGGCAACAGTGATCCGCGTAGCCTCAGCAAGGGCTGTGGTGACACACCTGTGCCTCTAGCCTTATTACAGGCAGCTTTGCTCCCCCCCTTTTGCTTCTTGGAAGCCATGGCTGCTAGTGCATGCACTGCTTTGCCCACATTCCCCGAACCCAGCTTCCTGCCCAGCCTGATTCACTTCCTAGAAGAGACTAAAATCAATTAGTTAAAAGATTGGGACTTTAAATGACACACGTGTGGGAATAATACAACAAAAGATGGATCATGATAGAAAATTTAATATAAGAAGGTTTCATTCAGGTATAATTGGTAATAACATATAAACATAATAAAGGATATGCAACAATGTTACAATCATGGTATCAAATTAATATACAGTAAATATAAGTTACATTCATGATTGATAAAACATGATGACAGTCTCCCCGATCCATCACTAATATTGCATATACACATACAGTAATAATAATAATAAATACTAATCATAGTTGGCATGGTTTATAACCTCATGATGTCCCTTAGTGGGGTTGCCCCAGTGTAATGGTAAAAATTTGATAATTAGCACTTGAGTAGCATAGTAAAGGGCAATTGGTAGTTCAAAAGCAGTTGAAAAAGTATACTTGGGTAACGTAGTAAAAAGCGTATAGTAGCTCTACGCGTTTCGTGACATTTTAGTCTCTATTAAGTGTCAGGGATGGAGGCACATGACTAAATAGTCCTGGCCTCATGTAAAGTCCCAAACCTCCCCACCCCAGTCTTCCAATATTAACAGGGATGGACACACGTGCTGGTGAACATTTTTCAAAGTAATCTTACCCCCCTCTGAATTGTCCCTTGTGGGTAGATGCAAAATTCCCTTTCCATACATACATATTCGTCTTATTTTTTACCCCTAGGTCTGTAGTCCGTGAGGCTACGGACCATACCTATGGGTATGCCCTTGCCTCCTCCCCCTGTTTGACTCGGCGGTGTGGGGGTTGGGGCTCTCTGGTGGCCCGGCTGCATCGGGTCCGGGAGCTGCGACGCACACTGGTGTCCCCCTTACCTCCACCTCTCATGTGCAGGCCCTGACAGACCAGAAGCGACCGGGCTATCTGAGCTGCTGCAGCTTTCTGGTATGGTAGCTGACTCCTCACAGTATGTTACTAAAGATGACCTGAGCTTGGAAACCAGGATTGCTGGTATGATTGCTTCTATCACGCAGGGTGAGAAGGGTGACAGGTCTCCTTCCCCTAACCCTCCAATTCTGGAGTGAGAATGGGTTGACGAGGGAGAGTTATTATGTTTATATGTTATTACCAATTATACCTGAATGAAACCTTCTTATATTAAATTTTCTATCATGATCCATCTTTTGTTGTATTATTCCCACACGTGTGTCATTTAAAGTCCCAATCTTTTAACAAATTGATTTTAGTCTCTATTAAGTGTCAGGGATGGAGGCACATGACTAAATAGTCCTGGCCTCATGTAAAGTCCCAAACCTCCCCACCCCTGATTCACTTCCTAGTGAAAAGACAGATTAGTACTGGCGCAGGCTCCCCCTGGTGGCAGCTTCACAGGAACTGCAGGTAAGACCAATCATGACTGTGTCTTTTTAGCCGAACCCTCTGGTGGTGAGAAAAAAGAAGTGCAGGCAAAAGGAGGGAAAATGTAAACAAACTGCTGTAGAAGTGACCATCCACCTTCAAGACACTGGCGAAAAAACTGAAGTGCTCCCAGTGTGGGAGAGCTTATATAGGAGTGGGAACTTCCTGTTTGTTTGTTTTTATTGATTACCAGTGTCCATTCACCTATAGATGGCGTATAACCCAGATGTATTGAATATATAGCCTGCTCTGTGTCCCGTGATGTCCGAGAAAGAAAGTAGGTTATATGGTTTTCAATGGCATAGTTCACACCAGTGCTTGCAGTTCCAGTTCCAGAAAAATAAACGTAGAACATGCTGCCTTTTTCCTGCACTTGACCATACTGGAACACTGTAAAATGCATCAAAAATGCACTAGAACACACCAAAAAATGCACTGGAACACATATGTCCTTATTTAAGGTTAAGAAAAAAGAAAGGGACAAAATGCACTGGACTGCATCAAAAATGCACCAAAAACGCACTGGAACGTATCAAAAAGCATCAAAAACACGCATGCAGAAAAGCATCTGGAACGTATCTGGACTGCATTTCTATGGTGAGAACTGGCCCTAAAGAAAACTAAGTGCTAGTTCATACCAGATGCAGCCCAGTGCTTTTTTTCTGCATGAAAAATGCATGCACAGTGTTTTCCAGTGGCCCTAGTTCACACCACAGTCAGTTCTGGTGCAGAAAAAAAAAGTAGAACATGCTACATTTTTTCTGCACAGAATTGTACTAGAACACAGCAAAAACGCACCTGCGTGTGATGTGAACTGTAAGCAAAAAAGCATCCAGAATGCATCTGGAGTGCATTTCTGTTGTGTGAACTGGCCCTTAGGGTCTGTATGAATTGGCTATGGGATTGTGTTGTTGAAATTAGTTTGAGATCATTTAAAATTCATTACCAGATGCAACTGACCTACATTTGACCCTCTTCTGATATGCTTCAAGTGAGTCTTGCATTTCCAAAAAAATGGGTGCCAGTCTCTGCTGATGAGAAGCAGCCCCATAGAATGATACCACCATACTTTAGTGTAGGTATGCACAGGGTAACATTTCTATTAACACATGTCTCTGAACTTGGCCAAAATGTTCTGTTTTGGATTTGCCTAAATGTAATAGTTCATGATAGGGTTACTTCAGTCTTTGCTTCTAAACTCGTTTTTTTCTAAGAGTTTACTAGTCTTTGGGGTTTATTTACTAAAGGCAAATCCACTTTGCACTACAAATGCATTTGGAAGTGCAGTCGCTGTAGATCTGAGGGGAAATGCAAGGAAAATAAAAAACTGCATTTTTGCATGCACGATCAGATAATAAAATCAGCAGAGCTTCCCCTCATTTCAGATCTTCCCCTCAGATCTACTGCAACTGCACTTCTAAGTGCACTTGCAGTGTACTTGTAGTGAAAAGTGGATTTGCCTTTAGTAAATTAACCCCAAAGAGTGGCTCCTCTAACAAGTCTGCCACTTCTTTACAAGGAATGTTTTGATGGATAACCCTTTCCAAGCAGAATTTATATTTAGAAGTTTAAAGCAGTTTCTGCTTCCTAACAATTGGACCAACAGTGCCCACTGGGATATCCAAACACTTAGATATTGCTTTGTAGATGTTTCAGAATATATATATTTATATATTTTTTTGCTAACATCTTTAGATTGCTATTAAGTGTTCATTTTCACAGCTTAGCTTCACATTTAAAACCCAAACCCCTGTGAGGTTTTAATCCAGAAAATGAGGCAACTATTTCAATTATTCACTTGAAAAGGAGAATATTAAGCCACTGTTAACTCATTAGGCATTTGTTTTCACCCGTGTACACATTTTTTTTTATAAAGCAATACTTTTTGTTTTCAGCGTGGTAAAAAAAAAATATCACAGAAAAAAAACCTGATTTAGATATGCTTCTGTAGCCAGGAGTTCTGAAATATTCCTCTGGCATACAGACAATGGTGTACATTGCTTAACATGGGAACTACCTCTAGTGATTGCTTTTGGAAAAGATTAATTACAGCCAGGATGATGCTTTGCGGGAGTTGTAGTGTGGAACAAGGAAATAGTCAACAGACTTTTACTGAGAATGACCCCATTTCCCATCAGGCTGTGCTGTACTGAAGACTTCTGGGAGGTTCAATGCATTGTAGGAGGATTATTTAAGGGGAAGGAGGAGCTAACAATGGCCTCTTGGGATAGCATGATCGATCAGAGAGGAACCCTGCGTGCTGCTGCCGTCAGATTTAGGCCTGCGGCCTAAGCAAATTGTTCCAGCAGGGGATTCAGCTAGTATCCGCTCTCCAGCAATACAGTGAGCGAACAACAGAACCATCAGAAGCTCATCTCTGTCTGGATAGAAGCCGTGCCAGGTACTACAACAGTCGCATCTGTCGATTAGGAGAGCTGCAAGGAGTGCTTTACACCTCCCAAGAGCAAGTAGTCTACAGGAACTAACGGTCCCAGCATCATCTACTGAGTGCCGGATCGTTTAATTTCAAACAGTCCCTTGGAACCGGTGAGAGGGCTTTGCGCCCACACATAGAATCACACACACTGTCTTGCAGCATATCTTCATTGCCTCTTGGAATACAGTTTAGCGGTTGTGACTAATTGTATTCAAGAAGTCAGTGGAATTTCACCTATTTGTGCCTCATCTTACTGATTAGAAGGACACAGTGTTCATAGGTATCTAGTTCTTATTGCTGGCAGAAGATTGCTTGGACATTACAAGACAGGAGAACTGCAATTCCATCTACCCTTTTTTCCCCCACACTCATATACTCAGGGTTATTACATGGCATTGATTTACTTCCTAAGAACTCTTTATTCTAGAACAACAGGAATGATATATATAGGCTAAGGTTATTTAGTGTGTTTGCTTAACTGTAGATCTATTGCTAAATGTTATAATGTATCTGTTGCATTATAGAATACTGCTAACAAGTTGAGACAGAGTCCATTGGGTGGTACCAATTTATCTGCTGGGTCATCGGTTCAAGATAAGGATTTATTGTAATATTTAATTTATTCAAATTCCGATAGACATTCTCAAATTACCTCTAATGCTAAGACCCATTAGGTATTGTTTAAGCTCATTTGGAGGAATTGCATTGTTTCCATTATTGATATTGTTGGAGAATACAGGAAGTGGTGAAAGTGTACAAATCACCTATTCCTTTTGTTTGCCAGAACCTTCAAATTGACTACTTGTGCGAAGAATTGTATTGTTTATTATTTACAGTTGTTATTATTTTCTCAGCAAAAAAAAAGAAAAGAAAAGAAAGTAAACCTTGCTAACTCTACCTGTGTTGTGGTCTCCATTACTAAAATAGTTATTGGTTATAAATTCTTGCAATATGGGTGAACCCAGAGTGTCAGGGGTGGTGGAGGACCTTCTGACTAAGGAGATCCAAGGGGAAATTGATTCTTTCAGCCACCCTGAAGGGGGCAGCGCTACACTTCCAAAAGAGATAAGTCAAGGACCCTAATACCTTTAAAAGGTATGGGTTATCTCCTGAACTGCAAGTCAACCTTGACATCTGTCCAACATTTTTTTTCTTTTTCTTACCATTATGAAGCAGACTGGCATTCCTTCCAAACTAGAGTTTATGACATGGGACTCATTTTCAATGTCTTCCAATTATACAGAAAAACATTTAGGCCTCGTTCACACCATGTGCAGAGATGTGAGTTTTTCTTCATGCATTCTGCAGGGGCACAAAGAAAACAATTGCTCTCTATGTGCCCTGTTCATATCACAACACTGGTATCATGTGCAGTTTTTCTCTGTGCAGGACTCTGCAACGTGTATGCAGTTTTGTGCATGGAAAAAAAAACTTAAGTGACATCAACATTGTGGTGTGAACAGGGCACATAGAGAACAACTGTTTTTTGTACCCTTGAAGTGAATTTATTTTACAGATCTCTGCATAGGAAAAAAATGCCTATCATTCCAGTGTTATGCTGTGAGCAGTACACATAGAAAACAATTGTCTTCCTTGTGTCCTTGCAGAGACGTATATAATATATACTTCTCTACATATGGTGTGAACATGCAAGTCAAATCTTTGTGTTTTTTCCATCAGTTTTTAAGCATGTAAGGTGTAAACAAGCCCTAAAGTAAAAAAAATCCTGCAGAGAAAAACATTGTACATGGACTTTATTTTTAAATGTGCTTAACCACAGGTTACAAAAAAATATATGCATACGCACGTTTTGTCTATCCTCTCTACTTTTCACCTTGCCTTGCAGCTCAGCAACCCCATCTGCGGAAGCTTGCCGAATTCAATTTCAGCAGGTAGATTTATAGGTACGTTGAAATATGTTATGTTCTGAACAATTCTCAGTGCATCTTAACAGCCCTTGAGGAGTGCAGACATTTACATAATCTTCACAGACGTCTGTAAGCTCATATGTAAACATCTATAGTACTAAAGACGACAAAAATCCAATTTTCTACTGAGGTTGTATCTTTTTTTCCTACTCTCTTCCGCACATTATGCATTCTCTGCTTACCATAAAACATTTGCCTAGGTTAGAGGAAACCAAGCGGAGACGAATAGTTCCTCTACCAAAAATAATGGCTTCCTCCATTCATCTAACCCTGTAATTACGGTATATAAGGATCTGCTATCGATCCTTACAGCACCTCAGTCTGGAATTACAAAACCAATACACAATTATATCTTAAGCCAAACGCAGGCAGTTATTTGCAGCAATTGTGTGTGTTCATTCTGTCAGCAAATTGTGGCGGGTGCTAGGTTGGCTTGCTGGCTCTGCAGAGATTTGTAGCTTTGTGAGGAGGCTGGTATAGATTTCACAACACATTGACTCGCTCCCTCCAATTCCTGCTGACTGCTCACCAACCTCATTAGTTTTACCAGTCTTCTATCCTTATTCTCAGTCTATTTTTCTTTGTTAAACAAAATGCATTCAATAAATTCAGTGGAGTTCAGGAAATGCTGTTTTCTAGGTAAAGGCTTTGCAATGCAGATGTGATTTGGGACATCTAGAAGAACCCCCTAGGGGTAGAGAATCCAGCAGATTTAAAGAATTATTGAGATGCAGGAGACTGCCTGTAAATGCTAAAATACTGGACATGTGCCTTATTCTAACTACAGAAAGCACTGCCAAGTGTCATTACCCTGCAGAAAATGACCTGGCAGCTTAGTAGGCAAAATTAGCCACATTATTCAACACAACAAACAGTTGGATTTACTTTAAATGAGGAAAGCTAATCAGCTGAAACTTAAATGACCATAGGCATTATCTATATGACCTATAGAGTTGCTTTGGGCATTTTGCAGTTGATTTTTGCAAACAATGGATCTAAATGTGAGTCAAATAATTCAGTTCACATTTGAAGGTTGGAATTGGGAAACTATGGTGGACCAAAAGTTTTCTCCAACTTCTTTGGCTTCCCGTGGCAACCACAGGCAGGTGAGCTGTGAGCAGAATGCCCTTCTGAATACAACACAGCCTGAAGAAAGGCATTTAGGCATTTCATGTCCAAAAATGAAGAATGTCTCGGGTAGTCATTTTATAAAAGGCATGAAATGCACCTTTATAAAATAAGTAAATATGTCCTAAAGCAACCAATCAGAACTTTGTCTTTTGAAAGGGCAAGGTGACTAAGGTGTTTGTTCTAGGCCCCAAAGAAAGCATGGTCCTAACCAGCATATGCAGTGCTTTACAGGGTTTCAGGATACAACCTAGAATACAGAAGATCACAGGAAGCAAACTGTGCATGCTGGGAACACAATTCAGGGGAAAGACCAATGGGTGTGCTGGGGGTGGGATTTAACTGGAGCATGTTTTGTTCAGCTAAGTGCAATGGTTGGCTCTAGGGGTGGCACATAAGCAGAACCGGAGAACAGTGTCATATTTTGTTTAATATCTGAGGCTGGTATTAACCACTTGACCACAGGGCACTTAAACCCACATTTTGAATGACAATTACTTAGTCATACTACACTGTACCGATATGACATTTTTGTCCTTTTTTTCACACAAATAGAGCTTTCTTTTGGTGGTATTTAATCACCATTGGGGTGTTTATTTTTTGAGCAATAAATGGAAAAAGACCAAAAATTTTGTAAAAAAACGAATTTCTCTTTGTTTCTGTTATAAAATTTGCAAATTAGTAACTTTTCTTCATAAATGTTCACCAAAATTTATACTGCCAAATTATTGGATATTATCAAGTTATAGAGTCTACAATCTATGGTGCCAATCACTGAAAATTGATCACACCTGATGCACTGACAGCCTATCTCATTTGTTGAGGCCCTAACAAGACAGAAAAGTACAAAAACCCCCAAATGACCTTTTTGGAAAGTAGACAGTCCAACGTATTTAGTAAGAGGCATGGCGAGTTTTTTGAAGTTGTAATTTTTTCCCACAATTTTTTGCAAAATGAATATTTTTTTTCTGTTTTTTTTTTTTCACAAAATTGTCATATTAACAGGTTATTTCTCACACTCAGCATATGCATACCACAAATTACACCCCAAAACACATTCTGCTACTCCTGCTGAGTATGGGGATACCACATGTGTGAGACTTTTACACAGCCTGGCCACATACAGAGGCCTAACATGCAGGGAGCACCATCAGGCGTTCTAAGGACATAAATTACACACCATTTTGGAAAGTAAACACCCCAACATATATTCTATGAGGCATAATGAGTCTTTTGAACGGTTCATTTTTTCCACAAGTTTTTGGAAAATGTGGAAAGAAAATGAAAACGAGTGTGTACACCATAGGGGTATGAGTCGTCCTCATCGTCTTACACAAAACCCCACATTAAACACCATACGTAT
>BLSH010063816.1:1668849-1680478 GCA_018402905.1 Glandirana rugosa
AAGAGGTGAGAGCTATGAAGAGTGTGGGGGGATTTGTGTGAAGGGGGGTTGTGAAGAGGTGAGAGCTATGAAGAGTGGGGGGAGGGGGGATTTGTAAGGAGTGGGGATGGTTGTGAAGAGGTGAAAGCTATGAAGAGTGGGGGAGGGGGGAATTTGTACGGAGTGGGGAGGGTTGTGAAGAGGTGAGAGCTATGAAGAGTGGGGGGAATTTGTGAGGAGTGGGGGGGTTGTGAAGAGGTGAGAGCTATGACAAGTGGGGGGGATTTGTGAGGGGGGGTTGTGAAGATGTGAGAGCTATGAAGACTGGGGGAGGGCAGATTTAGATGGGGGGTGTCCGATTTTAGTCTTGCCTAAGGCAGCACAAAACCAAAATACACCACTGCAGGGGTGACGGACCAGGGTCAGTAGGCGGCTTCGTGTTCTCCCATCTCCTGGCTCCTCCCCCTCTCCAGCGCGCCTAGAATGTCCTGCCTGCAATGTGTGAAGAAGATTCCTGCTGCGGCTCCCTGATCTCCACTCCACTCTGCCAGCTACTGCAGACAGGAAAAAAAGGTGAGTCCTGTCTGCTTCTCAGGAGCTACATGTCAGCATGCCCAGCCATTAGTGCCCCCTATCAGTGCAGCCTCATCAGTGCCTCCTATCAGTGCCCCCTATCAGTGCCCATCAGTGCAGCCTCATTAGTTGCCCCCTATCAGTGCAGCCCCATCAGTGCAGCCTCATCAGTGCCTGATATTAGTGCCACCTCATCAACGCCGCTTATTAGGGCACCCTATCAGCGCAGTCTCATCAGTGCCGATTATCAGTGCAGCCTCATCAATGCCGCCTATCAGTGCAGCCTCATCAGTGGCCATCAGAGCCTCCTATCAGTGCCATATCAGTAATATTTTATTTGTACATCTTTTATTCCTTATCTTCCATTTTTACTATTAATCATATTGATTTTGGTTGATCTTTGCAGACTATAATAGAGTGACATGCAGTAGCAACGTTTGTCTACCTAATGTCTCTCTTATGTCCCTTTGGTTGTAGTCTGGAGCGGCACATATGCATGTATGCATTCGTATTTGTGTGTTTTTATATTGTCATATATTTGCATCTATACAGAAATGATTTTCATGTTTTTACTATTATTGCTATAAACATGTGCCTGACTGTGGGTGTTCAGTAGTAAAGAGGTGTATCACATCAGCCTTTACCCTCCCCCTCCCAATGCCTTGCCCATTGGAGGAGGGTGGGATCGGAATCACTTTCATTCAGGTACTTTAGAGAGACAGCTCATTCGATGGCTAGGCTCTGATGAAGAGGGTTCGCCCTGGAAACGCGTTAGCCTTGCGTAGGACGCCGTCGTGATTCCCCCGAGCTGTGGTGGAGTTTTACTGAAGTCACTGTCTTTGACATACATGCCTTTGATATTGCTCCATTTGTGAGTATATTTTATGCTTGATTTCAAGTCTTAAATAAACGGTCTTATGGTGTTGCACAAGGTCGGTGCGCTTCTCTCCTTTTTTGTGTTTTTCTCTCTGTCCAGCTTCCAGAGCTTCAGCTGGGTGGTTTGTAACATTCTGGGGCTCGGTCTGCTGCTGGGGGGAGGGGCCGATTGCCCCAGCTCCCTGAAGTTGTGGAGGCATTGTAGGTGCGCCGCAGAGGCCATCGG
The DNA here is from genome assembly GCA_018402905.1 of Glandirana rugosa. NCBI lineage: Eukaryota > Metazoa > Chordata > Amphibia > Anura > Ranidae > Glandirana > Glandirana rugosa. The sequence continues at coordinate 1,670,504 of BLSH010063816.1, forward strand.
CACTCTGCGCTGTTGCCAGCGATTCAGCTAGGAGTAGACGTGTCACTAGATCAGCTTGTCGCTGGCCAGAGGGACTGACTGCCCCAGCTCCCTGGAACTCCACAGTTGCTGCTGGTGCTGGGCAGAGGTTGGTAGCACTCTGCCCTGTTGCCAGCACTTCCACTGGAGGCTCCATATCACCCACTCTGACTAACCGTTGCAGAGGAAGGCCAGCTTCCTCCACTCCCAGACTGTGGATCTGCTGCTGGGGAGGAAGGATGACCTCCTTCTCTCCCAAACTGTGTAGCAGCCATTGGGGAGGCGAGTCAGCTGCTTCATCTCCCGTTCCCTCATCTGGCTGCTGGGATGACATTTCTGTCACTGTCTCTCAGGTGCACAGACTCTTGCTGGGGAGGGGAAATGGTTGCCTCCCCTCCCTACATCTCTGACTTCTACTGGGGAAGAAGAACCACCACCTTCTACCCTTGGCCTCCAGAACTGCCGCGAGTGTGGAGCAGAGGTTTGTTGTACTCTGTCCTGCTGCCAGCACTTCTGCTGGAGATTCGCTAGGTGGTTCCTTCTGTCAGGAAAGGTAAAACAACAGCTACAGGAGAATGCCTATTCTCCGTGTTCCTGTGAGAAGAGTGTGCGAACAGGCAACCGAGGCGAACGCTCACACTTGTGACAGTCCCTGGTGCCAAAAGGGGCTATTTAAACCAGACAGAGACATGGAATCAGCGCTGTCTGGTCTACAGCGTTCCTGGGACCCCTGCCATCTGTTATCCTGCATAGCCAGTTCCTGTGACTACCTGGCTTGTTACTGACCTTCCTGCTGTCCACCTGCACCTGACCTTGGCTTGTCTCTAACTATTCTTCTACCCGCCTGCTGCCAACTCGGCTTGTGTCCTATTATTCTGGCTAATCCCTGGTACCTCGCTGCCTGCCTGCTACCAAGCAACTTGTACTCCGACTCTCATGTCTCCTGTATCGGTTCCTGATCTGCCTGTCTGTGACCTGGCTTGGCCGTACCCTGCTAGTCCACCGGGTGGTGCTCCAGCATCACTGCCTGCTGCATCTAACTTCCTGCCAGTGGTTCCCCACAGCACCATCGGAAGTGTTCACCAGCACCCACATCAGTGATCCTACCAAGCACTCATGCTATTCTGTACTCACAAACTTCCTGACTCAACCACCAGGAACGTGACAGTACCAGACAGCCATGTCTGAGTCTGCACAGGGACCCTCTCCAATGGATGAACTGTGTCAACATCTCGCCAGCCTTACATAGGCTGTCAAAAATCTGCAGGAAGGCTACAACCGCTTGGAGGAACTCATCCAGAAGCTTTCTTCCCTAGCTGCACAAGGAACTAGTCGCTCATCTGTCCCTGATGGCACCTCTACGGCCCCTGCAGTCATCATGCTACCCCCTGAGCTCAAGGTCCCAACACCTGAGAATTTTTCTGGTGACCGCAGCAAGTTTCGTGCTTTCCGCAATGCCTGCGAGCTATACTTTGCTCTAAACGCAATTCAGCAAGGTCACAGAGCAGCAGAGGACTATGTTTCTGAATTCAGGCGCTGGAGTTCCAACACCAACTGGAACTACCAGTTCCGCTTAGGACTTTCTGAACCTCTAAAAGATCAACAGGCTGGAGTTGGAATCCCTCAGTCCCTAGACGCCGTCATAAACGTATTGATCCAAATCGAACAGCGTCTAAGAGAATGAATGTCTGAAAGATTGACAGGACCATCACGTCCCACATGGATGTTGCCCTGAGTTCCCAGCTTCTCCAGCCCTACTCCTCGAGTTCCTGCAGCTTCATCCACGGATACGTCCGAACCCATGCAGCTGAGCCTTCTTCGTCCATCACTCACCGCCTAAGAACATCAACACCAGTGGATAAACAACCTCTGCCTATACTGTGGGGAACCTGGACACTATGTGAGATCCTGCCCAGCAAAACTCCATAAGCGTCTAACCATTGCATCTGAATTTGCAGTTGTGCCCGGCAACTCTTCTCATATTGCTTTACCCATCTCAGTACAGCTTCCTGGAAGGAATATCCAGGTCCCCACCATCATTGATTCTGGGGACTGCAGCTGCTTTATGGACTTATTATTTGAGACAGAGCACCGGATCCCGCTACAACCCAAGGCCTAGGGAATGGCGGTATATCTTGCCGATGGGTCATTCATTAAATCTGGACTGGTTACTCACTAAATGGTTCTACTGCCTGCCACCATTTCCAGTAACCATCAAGAACTCTTACGTTTAAATGCCATTGCATCACCTCTGTTTCCTGTTATCCTTGGCATGCCCTGGCTGCAGGCACACAATCCTTACATCAACAGGGCCACAGGGGAAATCAAGTTCCAATCACCATACTGTCTTCAACACTGTCTGCAAAAGATCACATGTGAACCCTCAACCTTATTATGCCTGGACTCTGATCCCAGCTCTGAAGTTCGGCAATCCGTTCCCACAGTATATCATTCCTTTTTGGATGTTTTCAGTAAAAAGAGAGCAGAGATTCTTCCCCCTCATAGGCCTTAAAACTGTCCCATTGAGCTCCTCCTTGGAGCTGAAGTTCTGTTTGGAAGAATCTTCTCTTTAACCAAACTGAAAATGAGTGCCCTCAAGACTTACATTGACGACAATTTAAAGAAAGGGTCCATCCGCACTTCCACTTCAGGCGCAAGCATCTTCTTTGTGGAAAAGAAAGACCACAACTTGCGGCCCTGTATTGACTATCGAGAACTGAATAAGATCACGGTTAAAAATCGTAACCCTCTTCCGCTGGTACCCAAACTATGCCAGAGACTCGGTTCTCCGTGGGGCCTATATTCTGGTCTGTATCTGCACCCATTTTAGACTTTTCAAATATCTTGTAATGCCGTTTGGGCTTTGCAATCCTATTGCCACATTCCAGCATTTCATAAATTACATTTTCAGAGACTATTTAGATCTATTTGTCACCTGGAGTGTACCTGGACAATATCCTAATTTTCTCGCCATCCCTGGATGATCATCACAGACACGTCAAAAGTGTTCTGACCCAACTTCGGCAACATGGGCTCTATGCTAAACTCAAGAAATGCATGTTTGAGCAACAAAGCATCCAATTTCTGCGACTGATCATCTCTGTCAAGGGCATCAAAATGGACCCCCAAAAAGTTTTGGCTATCCTGGATTGGCTGGTGCCTGCTAACAGTAAGGGGATTCCACGTTATGTCGGATTTTCTAACTTTTACCGGAAATTCATCAAGGGATTTTTAGCCATTATCTCCCCCATTACTCAATTAACCAAGCAGGGCATCCTGTTCCATTGGTCTTCGGAGGCACAGGGGGCTTTTGAGACTCTTAAGAACCTATTCATATCTGCACCTGTCTTGAAACACCCTGATCCACTTCCACCTTGTGTCTTTGAGGTAGACACATCTGAAACAGCAGTCGGAGTATTGCTCTCTCAAAGACAAGGCTCTAAGGCTCTGTTACACCCAGTTGCGTTCTTCTCCCGCAAATTATGTGCAGCTGAAAGGAACTATGAAGTGGGTGACTGTCACGTACCTGGTGGTAGAGTCTGGCTTATGCGGGGGCAACCTCTCTTGCGGCCCTGGTTCGAGAACCCCTGATAGTGGGAACAGGGAGCTCTGGAGCACAGGGGGGCACGAGGGCTGGACAATCTTCAGGTGGTAAGGAGAAGTCCAAGGTAGCTCGTGCAAGACAGGAGAATAGTGGTACAGTCCGAGTTGGCAACTGGCAGGCGGTGCGGTACAACGGGATCAGGCAAACGGATGGTCGGGTTCAGGCAGGGTCGGTAACGTGCTGGCAACAGAAGTACAGGAGGAGCAGGCAAGCGGGTGGTCGTAAACAAGCCGGGGTCAGATGCAGGCAGATATCAACAGGTCCGAGGGATAAGCCGGGGTCACAGGAACAGGAAGTCACACAGAAGTAGTCACCGGGGGGGTCGCTGGTGTAGGAAACGCTGTAGAGCGGACAGCACTGGCCACCAGGCTCTGCAGATTGAAATAGAGCCGCCAGGCGCCGTTTCCGGCGCGCGCGCACGTGAGCGCGCGCGCACGCGGGTGCGCGCACGGGTGCGCGCGAACGCGCACGGGCGCGCGCGAACGCGCACGGGCGCGCGCACCACCGCGGAAAGGCTAGGGAACAGTCTTTTCCTGACAGTGACTGTGAACTCTTGGCAATTAAATCTGTACTGGAGGATACCTGCTGGAAGGGGCTGCGCACCTGATCTTGATCTACACAGATCACAAGAATCTAGAATACTTAAGAACTGCAAAGAGATCAAAACCACGTCAGGCCAGATGGGCACTATTCTTTTCTATCGGTGGAGAAATATTGCGCTAAGTATAGAATCTAAAACAGCAGCTAACACCACAATCAAACAAATCGTGTAACTGAAACTGGTGGTTAAAGTGCAGCGCTTATTTGGGATTAAATCAGTGTACCACAAACATTAAATATTATATGGTAAATTAGTATACAAGAAAATATATATAAAAATATATATATAAAAAATATGAAAAAATGAAAAAAAGAAGATATAGATATATATATATATATATATATATATATATATATATATATATATATATACACACACAGTGGGTACGGAAAGTATTCAGACCCCCTTAAATTTTTAACTCTTTGTTATATTGCAGCCATTTGCTAAAATCATTTAAGTTCTTTTATTTTCCTCATTAATGTACACACAGCACCCCATATTGACAGAAAAACACAGAATTGTTGACATTTTTGCAGATTTGTTAAAAAAGAAATACTGAAATATCACATGGTCCTAAGTATTCAGACCCTTTGCTCAGTATTTAGTAGAAGCACCCTTTTGATCTAATACAGCCATGAGTCTTTTTGGGAAAGATGCAACAAGTTTTTCACACCTGGATTTGGGGATCCTCTGCCATTCCTCCTTGCAGATCCTCTTCAGTCCTGTCAGGTTGGATGGTAAACGTTGGTGGACAGCCATTTTTAGGTCTCTCCAGAGATGCTCAGTTTGCTTTAAGTCAGGGCTCTGGCTGGGCCATTCAAGAACATTCACGGAGTTGTTGTGAAGCCACTCCTTCGTTATTTTAGCTGTGTGCTTAGGGTCATTGTCTTGTTCGAAGGTAAACCTTTGGCACAGTCTGAGGTCCTGAGCACTCCGGAGAAGGTTTTCGTCCAGGATATCCCTGTACTTGGCCGCATTCATCTTTTCCTCGATTGCAACCAGTCGTCCTGTCCCTGCAGCTGAAAAACACCCCCACAGCATGGTGCTGCCACCACCATGCTTCACTGTTGGGACTATATTGGACAGGTGATGAGCAGTGCCTGCTTTTCTCCACACATACCGCTTAGAATTAAGGTCAAAAAGTTCCATCTTGGTCTCATCAGACCAGAGAATCTTATTTCTCACCATCTTGGAGTCCTTCGGGTTTTTTTTAGCAAACTCCATGCGAGCTTTCATGTGTCTTGCACTGAGGAGAGGCTTCCATTCGGGCCACTCTGCCATAAAGCCCCAACTGGTGGAGGGCTGCAGTTATGGTTGACTTTCTACAACTTTCTCCCATCTCCCAACTGCATCTCTGGAGCTCAGCCACAGTGATCTTTGGGTTCTTCTTTACCTCTCTCACCAAGGCTCTTCTCCCCCGATAGCTCAGTTTGGCCGGACGGCCAGCTCTAGGAAGGGTTCTGGTCGTCCCAAGCGTCTTCCATTTAAGGATTATGAAGGCCACTGTGCTCTTAGGAACCTTAAGTGCAGCAGAAAATTTTTTGTAACCTTGGCCAGATCTGTGCCTTGCCACAATTCTGTCTCTGAGCTCTTCAGGCAGTTCCTTTGACCTCATGATTCTCATTTGCTATGACATGCACTGTGAGCTGTAAGGTCTTATATAGACAGGTGTGTGGCTTTCCTAATCAAGTCCAATCAGTATAATCAAACACAGCTGGACTCAAATGAAGGAGTAGAACCATCTCAAGGATGATCAGAAGAAATGGACAGCACCTGAGTTAAATATATGAGTGTCACAGCAAAGGGTCTGAATACTTAGGACCATGTGATATTTCAGTTTTTCTTTTTTAATAAATCTGCAAAAATGTCAACAATTCTGTGTTTTTCTGTCAATATGGGGTGCTGTGTGTACATTAATGAGGAAAATAAATGAACTTAAATGATTTTAGCAAATGGCTGCAATATAACAAAGAGTGAAAAATTTAAGGGGGTCTGAATACATTCCGTACCCACTGTGTGTGTGTGTATATATATATATATATATATATATATATATATATATATATATACACGTCCAGAGAGAAGGAGTTTGCCGTGAGGTTCAATCTCCCCCTGAACTGAAATACACACAAGAGAAAGTACCTTTTATGTAAACAACATGATAATAAAGTGCATAAATCAAAAAAATAAAGTGCAACAGTTATATATATATAAAAAGGGTAGATATACTGCAACTTTAAATGCAAAAAATTGATAAAAGTTCATGAAAGTTCTAAACGTGACATGAAGAATCCTTAAGTGTAGAAATGTAGTCACTATAAATTGCCAAATTGAGTATGGGACACCAATATTGAAGGCTTACCAGATTGCCATCAACAGTACGCCTGGGATACATCAACCGTAGGGACCTCTCCAAGAGTAGATGAAATCAACTTATTCCTATGTTGGTATCGCAAACTGAGCATGCACGCTCCTGGTATGGCCTTTTGCAGGATAGCCCAAAAGTTAGTAACCGTTATTCTTTCCTCTGGGGGTCCTCACATGAATTCCAAAAAGGATAAAAGAACCTCACATAGTGTGAATCTGTTTAAAATTAATTTATTAAAAAAGAAAGTATTGCACTTACATCAAATCTGTAAAGAATCTTCAAAGTGTCAATCAATTGCAGCGCAATAACCTGGGGTTAGCAGTCACCCAACATGTTTCATCCCCATGGACATCATCTGGGGTTACCGACCCTCCAGGATGTTGCGCTTATATAGAGTATCAATAATCAATTACAATGGTGGATGCAGCCACTGTGAAAGATGGTGATCTTGTTTAAGTTCCAAGCCTCTATGTCAAATACATTGAAAGATTTCATATATTACTATGTAGTAATATGTAAACCTTGAATATATACTGTATCAACAATAATGTCATTAATATTAAATGAGGCATATTTACTGTTATGCTTTGCTTGGCACATGGTGTTGTTTGGGTTGTACATATAGCACGGCGTGCCATTCAAGCCTCAATCTGGAGTAAAGAAGTAGTCAAGGAGCTGAGCATGTGCCGAACAGCTACGGAGTATGCGTGGGTCAGACGTAGCCCCGTCACAGATCCGACGTCTATATGTTGCTGATGATAACGCTAAATGCGCAAGCGCCGAAATGGCATTGCGCAGACGCTGACGGACGTGAACACGTTGCCGCTATAACAGGGCAGAGGGACACAGATACCAGAGTAGCCAATACGTGAGAAAAGCAGTGATGCCATCTTTCACGCCCACTAAGATGTCAGCAACAAAAAGCCGGAACCAGAAAAACGGAAGTCTGTCTGCATATCAGCAGTAAGGGCTGGATCATAACCAACACTATAAAAATGCATAAAAACAATTGATACATGAAAGTTAATCATTCAAATCTATACCAATTAATATTAATAAAATTCAGGTCCCTAAGAATTGATTAATTTTACCCCATAAAAATCACTCAATTCATCAGTTAGGAAAAAATATTGTACATATCAAAAATCATAAATCTACAAAAGCATAATAACTTGATGTGTGGTAGTAAAAACACCACCACCAATTGTAATATAGGTGTATAGATCAAATAGACTTCAAGAATTAAATTAAATAAAATGTCCCATTCGACATTTAAGCCGTAGGGATAATAACATTTGAACTCGTAAACACAATAGACCTCAAGCTGAGAAATACCCCTTTTTACAGCACCCCCTCTCCATGGAAGAACGTATCTGTCAATAACTGAGAACCTTGTACCCCTAGGGTCCTTTTTGTGGTGATGTAAGTAATGTTTTGAAACACTATGATTGGTCCTACCCTTCAAGATCCCCGTGATGTGCTCATTCACGCGTATCGAAAAGGTACGGATCGTCCTACTTACATATTGTCTGCCACAGGGGCACGTTAAGAGATAAACCCCATTTTTTGTGTCGCATGTGGAAAATTGTTTAATGGCATGAATGCTTTGTGTAATAGTCCGCAATGCTGTGTCATTTCAGCGCATGCACATTTAGTGCTGTCATCAGCAACATATAGACGTTGGATCTGTGACAGGGCTACATCCGACCTGCGCATGCTCCATAGCTGTTCGGCGCATTCTAAGCTCCTTAACCACTTGACCACTGGGCACTTAAATCCCCTTAACAACCAGACCATTTTTCAGCATTCAGCGCTCTCACACTTTGAATGACAATTACTCAGTCATGCAATACTGTACCCATATGAAATTTGCATCCTTTTTTTCACACAAATAGGGCTTTCTTTTGGTGGTATTTAATAATCGCTGGGTTTTTTATTTTTTTGCGCTATAATTAAAAAAAGACCGAAAATTTTGTAAAAAAAATAATTTTTTTTCGTTTCTGTTATAAAATTTTGCAAATTAGTAATTTTTCTTCATACATTTTGGCCAAAATGTATACTGCTACATATCTTTGGTAAAAAACAAACAAACTAGTGTATATTATTTGGTATTTGTGAAAGTTATAGAATCTACAAGCTATGGTGCCAATCACTGAATATTGATCACACCTGATGTACTAATGGCCTATCTCATTTCCTGAGACCCTAACAAGCCAGGAAAGTACAAATACCCCCCAAATGACCCCTTCTTGGAAAGTAGACATCCCAAGGCATTTAGTAAGGGTTATGGTGAATTTTTTTAAGTTGTATTTTTTTTCCCCACAATTCTTTGCAAAATTAAGATTTTTTTTTTTCCCCAAAATTGTCATATGTTAACGGGTTATTTCTCACACCCAGCATATGCATACCACAAATTACACACCAAAATACATTCCACTACTACTCCGGAGTATGGCAATACCACATGTGTGAGTCTTTTACACAGCCTGGCCACATACAGAGGCCCAACATGTAGGGAGCGCCATCAGACATTCTAGGAGCATAAATTACACATATAATTTCCTGACTACCTCTTGCACTTTTGAAGGTCCTGGAGCACCAGGACAATGGAAACACCCAAAAAATGACCCCATTTTGGAAAGCAAACACCCCAACGTATATTCTAGGAGGCATAATGAGTCTCTTGAACATGTAATTTTTTCCACAAGTTTTTGGAAAATGTGGAAAGAAAATGAAAACGCATTTTTTTTTTACACAAAGTTGTCAATTTATACAATATTTCTAACACACAGCATGTACATAGCAAAAATGACACCCCAAAATAAATTCTGCTACTCCTCCTGAGTATGGCGATACCACATGTGTGACACTTTTACACAGCCCGACCACATACAGAGGCCCAACATGCAAGAAGCACTGTCAAGTGTTCTAGGGGCATACATTTAGAATCTAATTTGACCATCTTTTACACTATTGTGAGCCACTGTGGTGGCATGGATAGGCACTGTAGTGGCACAGATGGGCAGGGTAGTGGCATGGATGAGCAGTAGAGTGGCACGGATGGGCACTGTAGTGGCACGGGTGGGCAGTGTAGTGGCACGGATGGGCACTGTAGTGGCACGGATGGGCACTGTAGTGGCATGGATGTGTCACGGATGAGAACTGATGTGGTATGGATGAGCATGAATGAGGCACAAATGAGCCATGGATGGGGATGGATGAGCCACGGATGGATGGGTGAGCATGGATGGATGGCTGGGTGAGCATGGATGGATGGATGGGTGAGCACGGCTGGGTGGGTGAGCATGGATGGATGGCTGGGTGAGCACGGCTGGGTGGGTGAGCATGAATGGATGGCTGGGTGAGCACGGCTGGGTGTGAGCA
>BLSH010063816.1:1680488-1698351 GCA_018402905.1 Glandirana rugosa
GGGTGAGCATGGCTGGATGGGTGAGCATGGATGGATGGATGGGTGAGCATGGATGGGTGAGCATGGATGGATGGATGGGTGAGTGCGCACGGCTGGGTGGGTAAGCATGGATGGATGGGTGGATGAGCACGGCTGGGTGGGTGAGCATGGATGGGTGAGCACAGATGGATGGTTGGGTGAGCATGGATGGATGGATGGGTGAGCATGGATGGATGGATGGGTGAGCACGGCTGGGTGGGTGAGCATGGATGGATGGATGGCTGAGCACGGCTGGGTGGGTGAGCATGGATGGATGAATGGGAGAGCACGGCTGGATGGGTGGACATGGATGGATGGCTGGGTGAGCATGGATGAGCATGCATGGCTGGATGGGTGAGCATGGATGGATGGGTGGGTGAGCATGGATTGGGTGAGGATGGGTGGTGGGTGGATGGATGGGTGATGATGGCTGGGTGGGTGATTGATGGCTGGTGGGGGTGCATTCCTGTCACTTAGCAGTGCTGTGGGCATTACACATCGCCCACAGCACTGCAGCACGTCTTTCCTCCCCCCTCTCTCCTCTCACACTGCACCGATCGGTGCAGAGAGGAGAGAGAAAAGCCGGCGGAAGCGCCGGCTTGTTTACATGTGACCGCGCCGCCATTTGACGGCGCGATCACGTGGTGAAAGGCCGCTCACAGCAGCCATTCACCGTGATCCGTGATCGGTCGGGTCCCCCGGACCGATTGGTCACGGATATTCCCGTGTGCGCGCCCCAGGCGTCAATGTACGTCCTCTCAGAGTTAAGCAACCGCCCTGTCGCCGTCAGTCGGCTATGGGCTGGTTATGAAGCAGTTAAATACTTCTTTACTCCAAATTGAGGCTTAAATGGCACGCTGTGCTATATCTACAACCCAAACAAAAAAACACAATCTGCCAAGCAACCCATAACAGTAAATATGCCTCATTAAAGCTCCTTTCACACCGGAGCCGCCCGAGCGTTAGCGGTAAAGCGCAGCTAATTTTACAGCTCGTTATAGCGGCACTATGGCGGTGCACTTTTAACCCCCCACAAGGGGTTAAAAGTGCTGGTTTGCGGCTCAACCAAAGCGGTGTTCAGGCGCTTCGGGAGTACTGCCCCATTGTTTTCAATGGGCAGGGGTGGTATAGGAGCGGTAAATACACCGCTCCCACACCGCTGTAAAGATGGGGCTTGCAGGACTTTTTTTACCATCCCGCAAGCGCACCGCCCCAGAGTGCTTTCACACTGGGGTGTATTGGGAGGTATTTTTCAGGCGCTTTTTAGGGGCTATTTTTTGCGCAAAAGCGCCTTGGTGTGAAAGGGATCTTAATATTAATAACATTATTGTTGATATATATTCAAGATCTACATATTACTACATAGAGGCTTGGAACTCACACAAGATCGCCATCTTTCACACGGGCTGCATCCACTATTGTAATTGATTATTGATACTCTATATAAGTGCAACATCCTGCAGGGTTGGTAACCCCAGATGATGTCCATGAGGATGAAACATGTCGGGTGACTGCTGACCCCAGGTTATTGCGCTGCAATTGATTGACACTTTGACGAGCTTGTTCTTTACAGATTTGATGTAAGTGCAATACTTTCTTTTTTAATAAATTAATTTTAAACGTATTCACACAATGTGAGGTTCTTTTATCCTTTTTGGAATTCGTGTGAGGACACCCAGAGGAAAGAATAGCGGTGACTAACTTTTGGGTTATCCCTCAAAAGGCCATAACAGGAGCGAGCATGCTCACTTTGCGATACCAACATAGGAATATGTTTATTTCATCTACTCTTGGAGAGGTCCCTACGGTTGCTTTATCCCAGGCGTACTGTTGATGGCAATCTGGTAAGCCTTCAATCTTTCTGGTGGTGTTGTCCCATACTCAATTTGGCAATTTATAGTGACCACATTTCTACACTTAAGGATTCTTCATGTCACCTTTAGAACTTTCATGAACATTTCAGTTCAGAGGGAGATTGAACCTTGCGGCAAACTCCTTCTCTCTGGACGTATATATATATATATATATATATATATATTTTTTTTTTTTTTTTCATATATATATCTATTCTTGTATACTAATTTACCATATAATATTTAATGTTTGTGGTTCTCCTTCCACATTATAGGAATTTAGAGGGGGAGGCAACCATGGACTTTAACGGTATGCAAGAACAATTTCTTAGGTTTAAAAAATGTATAATGATTTTATTACAGCATATTTGTTAAAAGCACAAAATGCCCACGGCATTTGAAAGATGGAATACAAAAAAAGGGGGGAAAAACATATATAATACAGACCAAACATCTGAAACTGGTAGCTAGAGGACCCAAAACATGAAGATCCCCAGATTGGGGGTCTTGGGGAGGTTTCCACATTCCTTTCACGTTATGTACAGACCTGGGTCGAAGAAGACAAAACCTGAATCCTACACCTCCTGATACTATTTTGCCCTCTGGAAGTTTCCTGCTGTTACAGGAAGATTTACTATCCCAAATCAGGCGAACCTCAACGTGGTATGTTATTTTTTCAGAAGCAAACTTACAGATGAAGCATGGCTTGCTTTGGTACAACAACAAGAACTTTGTACCCGGGGAATTACGAGTTGATGTCCTGGGACTCTGTCATGATCACAAGCTGGCCAGACACTTTGGTGTTTATAAAACATCCGAACTCCTGCAACACACATGCTGGTGGCCACAAGTGGAAAGAGACTGTAAAAAGTATGTGGAATCATGTAACACTTGTATCCAAAACAAAAACAGCAAGACCAAAGCCTGGGGCCTGTTTAAACCACTCCCAGCACCAGAGAGACCTTGAAAAATGATTGTTGAAGCTTTCATTGTGGAACTACCTCCATCAGTAGGCTACTCCACCATTTTTGTGGTGGTAGACGGGTTGACCAAGATGGCACACTTTTTACCAATGAAAGGCACACCTTCTGCTCCCGAAACTGCAAAAGTTTTTATTAAGGAAATCATAAGGCTCCACGGGGTACTACTATTACCTCTAGCTGAGTATGCATATAACAACTCTGCTCACTCTGCTACCAGTCTCTGTTCTTTGCAAACTACGGTTTTCACCTGTCCATTTTGTCCAATTCAATTCCGGAAAGTTTGGTACCAGCCGTGCACCAGACAATGAACTTCTTAAATACAAATAACAAGTTGCTACAAGAAACAATGACTAAAACACAAGAATACAACAAGAAGGTGTTTGAGAAAAGGAGACGAGGAGAATTACATTTGGAACCTGGTGAGCAAGTCTGGTTGGTAGAAAGATTTGTGGGGCCTTTCTCAGTAAAGCGAAAGATCAACAATGTAGCTTACGAGCTGGAGTTACCGCACTCACTACGGATTCATCTTGTTTTCCATGAGAGCTTATTGAAACTTGCAGTTCCTGACCCCTTTCCAGGACGAAAGACTGGACCACCTGAGCCAGTATTAGTGGATGGAGAGGAGGAATTTGAGGTTGAACCTATTCTGGATTGTAGGAAAAGGGGTAATCAAGTCCAGTATCTAATCAAGTGGAAAGGGTATGGACCGGAAGAGAACTCATGGGAGCCCAAAGATAGTATTCATGCCAAAAGACTGATTTGACTATTTAAGAGAACCCATCCTGGAAGGCTTGCCCACTGGGGAGGGCAAAGTCAGGAAAGGCAAAACAACAGCTGCAGGAGAATGCCTATTCTCTGTGTTCCTGTAAGAAGAGGTGCATGGCTCATGTGCGAACGGGCAACCAAGGTGAATCCGCGTGCGCATGCGCGTGCGGGAAAACGCACGCACACGAGAGGCGTGAACTCACACTTGTGTGACAGTTTCTTGTGCCAAAAGGGGCTATTTAAACCAGACAGAGACATGGAATCAGCACTGTCTGGTCTACAGCATTCCTGTGACTCCTGCCATCAGTTGTCCGCCTGCACCTGACCTTGGCTTGTCTCGGACTATTCTTTTGCCTGCTCCCTGGTACATTGCTGCCTGCTGCTGCCAACTGGCTTGTGTCCCGCTATTCTTCTGCCTGATCCCTGGTACACTGCTGCCTGCCTGATATCAACCGACTTGTACTCCGACTTCTCTCCTGTCTCCCGTATCGGTTCCTGATCTGCCTGTCTGACCTGGCCTGGCTGTACCCTGCTAGTCCACTGAGTGCTCCAGCATCACTGCCTGCTGCATCTACCTTACTGCCAGTGGTTCCCCACAGCAAGTGTTCACCAGCACCCACATCAGTGATCCTACCAAGCACTCGTGCTATTCTGCACTCAAAAACTTCCTGTCTGCTCTACCAGGGGTTCTCGAGTCAGAGTTGTAAGAGAGGCTGTCCCCTGCATATCAGACTCCCCCACCAGACACATGACACCTTCTCTACAGAAAAGTCTATTAAATCCCCAGACTCTGGAATTCCTGAATGTCAAGGGCATGGGCAGGCAGCACTTCAATCAATTAACTCCATGCTTTGTGTGATCTGTGTGATCTGTGGCTGAGGAGGGAAGAGGACAACCTCTTCTACTAAGTCTTTAAATTGCTGCTGGGGAGGGACCGCCAGCTTCTCACTCTGGGCCTCTGGAACTGCCACGGGTGTCAGCGCTTCAGCTTTGCGGACAGTAATCTCTGTAATTTCTGCTGCTAATTCTGGGGCATGCTGCTGAACGTGTTCTAGCAGTTCCCTATATGCCCTTTCCATATGCTGTTCTTTCCTTAGCAAGTATTCGAGATCAGGTTTAAGCACTGAGACCCCTGCCAGACTGAGCATCGCCTCTCTCGAAAGGTCCTCAGGGGTAGGTTCCCCTTCATCGCCAAACACAAAATGATTTGTAAGGTTCTCCCACAGCAATCCAGGGCCGCCAAAGTCATATCCCTCCGGAGAGCATTCTGTTGTCTCCCCTAAATATTCCTGCTCTGCGTGATATTGCAGAGCCCAATATCAATTGTCCAGCTCTATCTCCTGCTGGACAAGCCTGTCTAACTCAGTCACCCATTGCTCCTGGGGCCGCTCTGCCAGGAATGCCATCCACAACTCCTGTTGGTCACTGGCCCTTTGCTCTGGGGTTGGAAAGCACCTGCCCTTACGTATAGGTCCCGGGAATATCTCCTAAACTTGCACTGTTTAAGAGATATTCCCTGTATCCGCATGTGCCAACATCATCGGCACATGCACAGTGAAGAAGCAGCCCGACTGGGCTATTTCTTCACTAAGACCCCTTTGGCACCAAGGCGTTGTAAAAAAGCCTGTAAAACGCCATGAGCTAAGTGTGCGTTTTTGCCGCGCTTTAGAAGCTCTAGCCCTAAAAATAGTGCAACGCTAATTGTGTTATTGAAGCGCTTTTTAAGCACTTTTAAAGCGTTGGCTAACAACCCCACCCCTCTACATCACATCCTGTTCACTACCTGGTATCTCGTGGGGGAAGAGAGAGTGCAGATTGAAGATGGAGTATTATGAGCCGCTTCTGATGTTTGTGCTACTTTTTGGGGAAAATATCCTCAAACAGAGGTAGCAACGTCACTATTGGGTGCATCCCAACATATGCACTCCACCAGAGGACAATTCGTGTTTCTGTAGCATTCCGATCATGTGACCTTCCCCACAGCCTCAGTGCACATTTCAGGCGCTTTTCAAGCGCTTAACCATTATTTTCAATGGACATGAGCGTTTTTGAATCGCTATTTTGAGCGCACAAAACAAGCTGAAAAGATGCTGCTTGCAGGACTTTTAGCAACGCCTAGCAAGCGCGATGCCTCCATGTGAAAGCATCCATTGAGATGCATGGGGATCGTCTTTGATGCGCTTTTTATGTGCTAATTTTAGCGCCAAAATGCCTGAAAAACGCCTTGGTGTGAAAGGGGTCTTAGTGTGCTGTAAATGACGGCTCACGTGCACTGTGATTGGTCGGAGCCCGGGATGCCGGAAGACGATGGACACAACATGATGCCGGTCACATCGGTGCTCGAGGACCACTGCAACGGCGTCGATCTAAGGTAAGCATTTCATAATGAGCTAGTATGTAATGCATACTAGCTCATTATGCCTGTCTCTTGCAGGTGCTTTTTTTTTACCCCCAAGTCTTGACAACCACTTTAACTAGCACAAACAACAATGGTTAAAAGACCATTAGGAGGAACACTAGACCTACTTACAATAAACACACTATAGCCGTTGACCCCAGACAGGTGGCTTGAGTTGGTGACATCACCATCTGCTTTGAGTCTCAAAGTGTGAAGCAGTCACTTTTGGTAATGAGGCAGTTAGGCCCTATACAGGGCCCCAAGGCTTAGAGTCCCAGAATCTGTGTGTCTTGGGAAGACATGAACTTGGATCCAAAGTAACATTACTTCAAGGATCCCCCAGGCATACACCTCACAAAGAGTAATGTTCCATTAAAAGCCAGGGTCCATAGTCAGAAGGCAAGAGGCTAGCATTCAGTCCCCTCCAAAAGTTTGGAACACTCACTGTTTTCCATGGTGTGACAAACTCACACAGACAGTCATCATCAAGTGTAGAAAATATGGCACAACAGTGACATTACCAAGAACTGGACATCCCTCCAAAACTGATGAAAAGACGAGAAGAAAACTGGTTAGGGAGACTGCCAAGAGGCCTACAGCAACATTAAAGGAGCTGCAGGAATATCTGGCAAGTACTGGCAAGCATGGTACATGTGACAACAATCTCCTGTATTCTTCATATGTCTGGGCTATGGGGTAGAGTGACAAGATGAAAGCCTTTTCTTAGGAAGATATATTTGGCGCAAAAACAACAATGCACGTCACCAAAAGAACACCATACCCTGCATGAAGCATGGTGGTGGCAGCATCATGCTTTGGGGCTGTTTTTCTTCAGCTGGAACAGGGGCCTTAGTCAAGGAGGAGGGAATTATTAACAGTTCCAAATACCAGTCAATATTGACACAAAACCTTTCTGCTAGAAAGCTGAACATGAAGAGGAACTTCATCTTTCAGCATGACAACGAAAAAGCATACATCCAAATCAACAAAGGAATGTCTTCACCAGAAGAAGATTAAAGTTTTGGAATCACCCAGCCAGAGCCCAGGCCTGAATCCATTGAAAATCTGTGGGGTGATCTGAAGAGGGCTGTGCACAGGAGATGCTCTCACAATCTGATAGATTTGGAGTGTTTTTTCAAAGAAGAGAAGTCAAGGTGTGCCATGCTGATAGACTCATACCCAAAAAGACTGAGTGCAGTAATAAAATCTAAAGGTGCTTCAACAAATTATTAGTTTAAGGGTGTGCACACTTATGCAACCGTATTATTTCCGTTTTTTTATTTTTACTTCCCTCCGCCTAAAATATTTCAGTTTCTTGTTCAACTGAGTTGTACAGTTTATGGGTCACATTAAAGGTGCAAACAATTTTGAAATGATTTATCTTTTGTCTAATTTTTTTTACAGCACAGAAACCTGACAATTTAACAGTGATGTGTAGACTTTTTATAAGCATTGTATATAGCACCGTTGAGTTACACATATATGTTAAACATTCACATCAGCCCCTGCCCCCAAGGAACTTACAATCTAAAGTCCTTAGCTCACATTCATACATAAACATACTAGGGCCAATTTAGATAGGAGCCAATTAACATACCAGCATGTCTTTGGAGTGTGGGAGGAAACCGGAGTACCGGGATTTGAACCAACGACCCTAGTACTGCCAGGCATAAGTGCTAACCACTTAACCACTGTGCTGCCCCCGCTTTAGTCAGTTTTCTACTGCAAAACTCATTCTCACATCACACTGTGTACCCTCGTCTGCCAAATGCAATTCCGACAGGAATAGTGTAGCTTACACTGAAGTTGGTATTAAAGCGGAGTTCCACCTACATTTTAAACTTTTCACACCTTCGTTGGTGACTACTGCACAATTTATCACGGGGCACATTTTTTTTCCAGCAATATACGTACGTTATTTTTGCCGGGCAATCCTCACCGCGGCAAGGTATGTCATTTCCGGTCGGCGGCCGCACATTGGCTCCTGGGATATGAGTTTCCTGCAGCAAAGCAGTATTTGTGCATTGTGCTTTCTACAATATGCACATGCGCCGTATCCCAGAAGAAGCTACAAGTGGGCTTCAGATGCCCACACTTAAGATGGGAGTGGGATCACAGGGAAGAGCAAAGTACTTTTTTTAACAAGAAAAAGACTGCTAAAACATACATTTATTACTCATACCGATATATATATATATATATATATACAGTAAGGAAAATAAGTATTTGAACACCCTGCTATTTTGCAAGTTCTCCCATTTAGAAATCATGGAGGGGTCTGAAATTGTCATCGTAGGTGCATGTCCACTGTGAGAGACATAATCTAAAAAAAAAAAAATCCAGAAATCACAATGTATGATTTTAAACTATTTATTTTTATGATACAGCTGCAAATAAGTATTTGAACACCTGAGAAAGTCAATGTTAATATTTTGTACAGTAGCCTTTGTTTGCAATTACAGGCCAATTATTATTATTACAGGCCAAACGTTTCCTGTAGTTTTTCACCAGGTTTGCACACACTGCAGGAGGGATTTTGGCCCACTCCTCCACACAGATCTTCTCTAGATCAGTCAGGTTTCTGGCCTGTCGCTGAGAAACACGGAGTTTGAGCTCCCTCCAAAGATTCTCTATTGGGTTTAGGTCTGGAGACTGGCTAGGCCACGCCAGAACCTTGATATGCTTCTTACAGAGCCACTCCTTGGTTATCCTGGCTGTGTGCTTCGGGTCATTGTCATGTTAGAAGACCCTGCCTCGCCCCATCTTCAATGCTCTAACCGAGGGAAGGAGGTTGTTCCCCAAAATCTCGCAATACATGGCCCCGGTCATCCTCTCCTTAATACAGTGCAGTCGCCCTGTCCCATGTGCAGAAAAACACCCCCAATGCATGATGCTACCACCCCCATGCTTCACAGTAGGGATGATGTTCTTGGGATGGTACTCATAATTCTTCTTCCTCCAAACACGTTTAGTGAACTTATGACCCAAAAGTTCTATTTTGGTCTCATCTGACCACATGACTTTCTCCCATGACTCCTCTGGATCATCCAAATGGTCACTGGCAAACTTAAGACATGCCTGGACATGTGCTGGTTTAAGCAGGGGAACCTTCCGTGCCATGCATGATTTCAAACCATGACGTCTTAGTGTATTACCAACACTAACCTTGGAAACAGTGGTCCCAGCTCTTTTCAGGTCATTGACCAGCTCCTCCCGTGTAGTTCTGGGCTGATTTCTCACCTTCCTTAGGATCATTGAGACCCCACGAGGTGAGATCTTGCATGGAGCCCCAGTCCGAGGGAGATTGACAGTCATGTTTAGCTTCTTCCATTTTCTAATGATTGCTCCAACAGTGGACCTTTTTTCACCAAGCTGCTTGGCAATTTCCCCATAGCCCTTTCCAGCATTGTGGAGGTGTACAATTTTGTCTCTAGTGTCTTTGGACAGCTCTTTGGTCTTGGCCATGTTAGTAATTGGATTCTTACTGATTGTATGGGGTGGACAGGAGTCTTTATGCAGCTAACAACCTCAAACAGGTGCATCTAATTTAGGATAATAAATATAGTGGAGGTGGACATTTTAAAGGCAGACTAACAGGTCTTTGAGGGTCAGAATTCTAGCTGATAGATAGCTGATAGGTGTTCAAATACTTATTTGCAGTTGTATCATACAAATAAATAGTTTAAAAATCATATATTGTGATTTCTGGATTTTTTTTTTTTAGATTATGTCTTTCACAGTGGACATGAACCTACGATGACAATTTCAGATCCCTCCATGATTTCTAAGTGGGAGAACTTGCAAAATAGCAGGGTCTTCAAATACTTATTTTCCTCACTGTATATATGTAGGTATGACCATCACATGGGTGTTTTCTTTTTTTTAAAAACAGCTGGAACTCTGCGGTAATGTTGTGTGTACTAGTATTCAGCAGTATGCAATACAGTATACAAGTTGAATTTTGTTTTCTTGTTTTGGTGTACACTGCTTGCGGCGCATGTACAGTGCAGTGTTCACCATCGTCAACTGTATGATGGCAAGAGTAGAGTCATGTGCCAAGATTGTGTCATTTCAGCAGGAATACATGCATGTTTGGGAGTTACATCATCACTGACCGCACAAAGGTAAGAAAAATAGGAGGACATGGCAGTGGTGCTAACTGAAGAAGCGCATACTTCATTGCTGGAGGAGGAAAAACTGAGAATTATAGAAAGAACGTATCTTAGTTCATTCTAACAAAATGGAAATTAGTCTGCCATAATGTGTACAAATGTGCATACTGAACATTATGACAAGTGCATCTACTACCCCAGTAGCCACAGTTCCACTTTAGGTTGCTTTTCCCCTTAATGATTAGCTATAAAATGGGGCTGTAGGATATTTTCAGTTTTTTTTTTAAGCAGACTGATTTTTTGTACAGTATTTGTTTTGCTCCATGCCAATTAGAGGTGCCACTTTTGCTGCTAAGGGCTTGAGGCTGTTTCACAAACATCAGAACTGCTGGATGCTCTGAATGTAAAAGTTAGCATTAATAGCAAGAACACGAATAAGTGTTTATGTGAAGACACCTAGATCTTTTTGATATGTGTCCCAAATCGTTAGATCCCCCTAAAGCAACATGTAGTGAGCATTCCTTCTAATTTGGAGCTGTAATTTTTTGCAGCTGGTACAGCATGACAGGGAAGGATGCAAACTAGCTTTTAATATACACCACTGTGTTTTCCGTGCATCATTAAAAATAAATGCTTTTTCTAAGAGGATCTTTGGAATTGGATTTGTCCATCTTTATTCTCAGCACAGATAGTATTTTGATTAAGTTTAAGTGAAATATCTACAGTGAAGTCCTCATTAACTAGTCTGCTGTAACAGCAAAGCGGTGAAGGATGGCTCTGCTGTGTGCCTGATAGGCAAAATGTTAAATGGCTGCTTTAAACACAAAGCTCCAAAAATATTTGTACCTGCGCATGACCAGCCTTTCTCAGACAAGTAGCTAAATTAAACAGGTGCCAGCCACCCACAGTGAAGAGAACTGGGTCACTAAGCAGAATAAGTACCTTCCACAGACCTGTCTGCAGGAATACATCACAAAATTCTCCTGCAGAATTCACTAATTTATCAAATGTTTAGCATTTCAGGAGCATAAACTTTGGAGCAACAACTTTAGGGGTTGAGGCAAAAACACATCTAAATAATTGGAGACCAATATCTTTATATTTTGTTTTCTTATGTGCTTGAGTCCTAGCTCCAGTAGTTAATCATCTTCCCCAACTGTAGGCTGCTGATAAATATTGCTGCTCTGTGTGTGGAAGCAGCAGTTTCAATAGTGTGATCTGGCACTTTTCCTCACATTGTATGGCAATGAAGCTGCTGTGCTACTGAATTCAGAGCAGAGTTACAATTTTCATGTAGGCTGTGCAGGGGGGCATGTGGCTAATAGCATTGTCACTACTAATTCTTAAGCCTATAACTTGTCAATTGGCACCTGTCCATACCCAGCTATACCCTTTGCTTTCTGGATTGACAGCACTGCCACTGTTGCTAAAACCCTCCCACTAGGAGCTGCAGTATCTGGCAGGAGGAACATGTGAGACATGAATGGCAGAGGATTTTGCTCAGTCAGGAAAGGTAAAAAGTTTTTGTTTACTTTAGAATGCTTGTGCATAGTAAGGGCTCTTTCGAAAAGCGATCCACGGTGGATTGTTTTTCAGAGAACGGTATTGTAGCAGCTGGCAGGAATTCAGGAGGTGCTACTGCCGCCTCCTGATGCCTGTTATTTACTTCTTTTTTTTTTAATTGTTAAAAGAGTGCCACTTTTTAGACACCTTTTTGAATTTGGAATTGGCTCAGGTGGCAACGTGCAACCTAATTGCAAGAGAAATAATGAATTGCTAGCAGTGAAGTGGAAGGACAAGTGGGATGTTTTTGTCTGGTCTTCCATTCACGCAGACACGACAGTCCAAATTACAACGGCAACTGGTGTTGTTGAGAAGCCCCTCTCTGTCCATGACTACAACCTTAACATGGGAGGGGTGGACTTCAACAATCAGATGATGAAGCCCTACTTAGTTTCCCATAAAGCCAGATGCTAGTTCAAGAAAGTGTCTGTATATTTATTTTAACTGGCCGCGTTCAATGCTTTTGTACTATACAAACTGATCCAGTTTCAGGAAGAGATTGTTGTGATATCACATCACGTGTGAGACACACACAAAACTAGCACCATTTTGTCCAGAAGACGCCATGACAGTTTTAAACTAACCAACACCCAGTGCAGAATACCTTACACACCCCCTCCTCCCTGTTCCGTGTAGAATTCCAAAAAGCCACTTTAAAGAAATTGTTATCTTAGTTACATAAGTGAGGATGTCTGTTTCTGCTAGGCCGCTTATAAAACCTACCGAGCATGGCATCAAAGGGGTTTAGAGTTTACGAGGGTCGTAAACAGGGACACAGAGCACCGTGACCTCCCAGCAACCCCTACCTCATGCCTAAAACTTAAAGAAATATACCCACAGTTCATAACTCCAGATAGGAGCGTGACATATTAATAACACGTGTATATCTGTATGTGGGAAGGCATATCGATTTAAACAAACTCAAACATCGATGTATTCACTCATAAGGGAACCCATGGATAGTTTATCCTCTTCCCAGGGTCACAGAAAGTGACAAGGCTGTCATGTTTAGACTTGTTGGAATGCAAAATTCATACTGGACTATAATTGATCAGTTTCAAGAATGCACCTCGTACATACTGCCAAATATGAATATCGGTACAGAAATTGTATAAAAGGGAGGATCGTTATTCCATGGTCTGCCCCGGACAGCCCACGGGCCCTCCTTACCCATTAAAATCATTAGTGGTATTGCTAAAATCCGGATCTTCTGGCCGGCATCCAGAAGTGGTGGCAGAGAAAGGGTTAATGGCTTGAATTAGCCCGGTAACAATTGCTCTCAGGAGGCTGGCACTTAGACGGTGGTCCTGTAAGCTGGGAAATCTTTGTGCTGGAAGCAGCTGAGAGTGGTATTGTTGCGTTAGTGACAAGTGCTGTGTGAGATCAGGGGGGTCGTCGGTCACCTGTCGGTGAGGAAGACAGTAATTTGATACCCGCGTTTGTCACAATCATCACAGCCCTTTTGTATCCATAAGGTGCTGTGGCGCAATTTCCTAATCCAGATGCAAAAAGCCAGCTGCATGAGTGACATTTTCGGGATTTCCTCCCTGGTTCCCTCGACCCAAAAGTCACCCCAAAAAAGATGTTGCATATGTAGTAGACAGGGAATTAGGTGTGAAACCCGTTATTTCTGTCCCTCCTGTCCTGGCCAACCTGGTCTCTGCCTCAAGGACTGTTGCTACCACACACTAGTGGAATATTAGTATAGGGTACAGCACGGCACAGTCTAGGGCACACATTCCCACAGGGTCTCCAAAGATGTTAGTCAGCTAACTGGGTATCGCATATTAAGAGACCCTAGGTGGAAAGTTCACAGCTTTTTACAATAACTGGAAAGTTGCAAAAAAAAAAAAACTGAAAAAATTTAGCAAAAAAAATTAATAAGTGAAAAAAAAACTTTCTTTTATTGAGTTAATGTTCTGTTGTTAATGTGTTTTATTGTTAACCGTTGTTTGCTTTGCAGGAATGCCATTCACCCGTAGCACTGATCTGTTTATTCTGACAGCAGCAGCGTGTGCTTTCAGAATACATATGTCAGCGATTGCAGCGTTGAAGGAGATTTCTCATCCGCAGTTTAATAAAAAGAACGTATATGCCACAGCATGGGGGCCTAGGGGGGTAGTGGGCGGATCGCCCCTATGCGTCGGCATTTTTTTTTTTTGTTTCACTTTTTTTGGCAGAGATTTCTTCATCCACATCATTCGATGTGAATGGAGAAATCTGTTAAGTTCACGGGCTGATTGAAAAAAAAAAAAAGAACATTGCATGTATGCCCATCATTAGAAGTAGGTGGATGCAGGGCAGTATATTCTAATGGTGGCCATAATGCATACTTTTTCTCGTAGAACATTACATACATAATACTCCCAACAAGGACCAGCAATGTACTGGTACTTCACTGGACTTCGAATTGTTATACCAGGATTATGCCTGCAGGTGTAGGCATCATCTTGGTATTGTTTATTCAGGCGACGGTTGGCTTTCATGCAAAAGCAATCCTAGTGGCTAATAAGCCACTAGATTGCTCTTACAAGCAGTGGGAGGGGATGTCCTCCCCCTGCCTCCTTTCACGGCTTTCTCTGGTTCTCCTATCCCACCGGAGAACCCAAGAATGCAGCCAGTGGTTTAGCCAGCTGACCATAGAGTTGATCAGTGACCGGAACAGTTCCAATCATCTCTATGGCCGAAGAAACCGGAAGCTACGAGCATTTCATCACTTCGGTTTCACCTGATATAAACAGCGCAGTTTTTAAATTGGGAAAGCATCTGATCACAATAATCTTGGTGTGATCGGATGATTTAGTGCGGAGCTCCACTTATCTGCCTCCTTCCCCGCTCCGGTGCCACATTTGGCACCTTTTGGTGGAAGGGAAAACGGGTACCTGGTTTTGACAGGTACCCACTCGCACTTCAGGGTCATCTCCCTGTGGCGAGATCACCCGGAAGTTTGCCCCCCCTCCTCCTGCTGCCAGGCCATTCACAAAGCGCAGCCCGTTTCACGCAGTAGCGAACCGGCCGTGAAGCGTTCCCTTACAGGCAATGGCGGCGGCAACATCCGAGAGCAGATGGAAACATTGGCTGGGGTGCTGACATCACTGGATTCCAGCACAGGTAAGTGTCCTAATCTTAAAAGTCAATGGCTACAGTATTTGTAGCTGCTGACTTGTCATTTTTTTTTGTGGGGGAGCTGGAGCTCCTCTTTAAGGACAGAGGAGAGATCTAGAGTCTAATAGACCACAGATTTCTCAGAAAAGAGAACCTGTCACTGCTTATTGCTATCACAGGGGATAGTTAAATTTCCCGTCATAACCAAAAAAGTGTTAAAAAAAAATGAAAGGGACGGTGTAAAAAAGGGATTTTTTGTATAACTTACCGTAAAATTATTTTCTCTGAGTTCACTGACACACGCAGCCTTCTTATGACACATGGGTTTATGCTCATCCTACTAGGAGTAGCCTAGGCAAAACAAACAAAAGTGTAGGTTGGCCCCTCCCAGGGGGCCGTCCTCACCTTAGCATATAATCCCCCTGCTCTGTACAGCACATCAGTTCGTAACAAGCCGTACAAAACCAACACAGAGGGGTGGGTGCTGCGTCTGTCAGTGAACTCAGAGAAAAGGATTTTACGGTAAGTTATACAAAAAATCCCTTTTTCTCTTCCGTTCACTGACAGACGCAGCCTTCTTATGACACATGGGGACGTCCCAAAGCTGTGCCAATCAAGAGGGGTGGGCAAATCATAACAACTGTACCCAACAGAAAAACGCCCTCTCAGGCGGCGCTAACCGCGCCTATACTGCCGCTTGCAACACCTTGCGGCCAAAAGCAGCATCCGAGGATGCCGAAACATCAATTTTGTAAAAATTAGTAAACGTCTGCACTGAGGCCCAAGTGGCTGCCTTGCACACCTGAGACACCGAAGCCTGGTGTCTAAACGCCCAGGAAGTACTAACTGCCCTGGTGGAATGAGCCGTGACTGGGAACGGGGGAACCTTACCCGAATCTCATATGCATGAGTCACGGTCTTCCGTATCCAACGAGATACGGTAGCTGACGAGGCCGCCATACCTTTGCGCGACCCTTCCGTCAGCAAAAATAAAGAATCAGACTTCCGAAAGGAAGCTGTAGAACTTAAATACACCCGCAAGGCCCTCACCACATCCAAAGAATGCAGCTCAACTTCTTTGGGATGTGACGGGTGTGGGCACAATGAGGGGAGAACAGTATCCTCATTTAAATGAAAAGAAGAAACCACCTTCGGAAGAGACGAAGGGGAAGGCCGCAGAACTGCCTTGTCCTTATGGAGGACCAAGGAAGGTGACCTGCAGGATAATGCAGCTAACTCCGACACCCGCCTGGCGGATGTGATAGCCACCAGAAAGGCCACCTTCTGCGACAACAACTGTAAGGTAATGTCCCTAATTCTTTCATATGGTTGCTTCTGCAACACAGAAAGCACCAGATTCAAATCCCACGGTGCCAAAGGCGACCGTATCCGAGGAGCCACATGACGTACCCCCTGTACAAATGTACGGATCAAAGAATGAGACGCCAAGGGCCGTTGAAAAAGAACCGCCAGGGCCGAACTCTGCCCTTTAAGCGTATTTAACGCCCGGTTCTTGTCCAGTCCTTGCTGTAAAAATGACAGTACTCTGGATACTCTATAAGAGCGGGGGTTCCAACCCCCTGCCTCGCACCAGGTAATATAGGCCTTCCTGGTCGTATGATAATTCTTACGTGAGGAACTCTTGCGTGCTTTTATCATAGTAGGGATTACGGAGTCAGAGACATCCCTCTCCCTCAATACCTGGTTAGAGGAGGAAAAATGTACAGCAACCGATACTGACCCCGAGGCCTGTGAAGCACTGCCCCCCGAAGGATCAGAGCCGCGTCCGCGGCTGTTGCTGTGCTTCTTGTTCTGCCCTAATGGTTTACCTACGCCACCTCCGTGGCCTTGACTGACTGAACCAGAACCGGGCAGTGCAGCCTCTCTGTCCAACGGGACAGGTAAAGCCTGCTCGCTCTCAGTTCCGGTACCTACATCGACCAATTGAGGGGAGGACCACTCCTCCCCCCCCTTTAGGGCCGTAACCTGAATCCCCCAAACCAAGGGTTCGCGGGACTGACACTCCGACTTGATCGGCCTGTCCAGGGATAGAGGAGATTTATCCTACCGCGACAGCATTGCCTCTCGCAGGAGCCGAGTGTTCTGGGCGTAAGGTATCGCTTCGCAAGTCGACACCCTGAGCCCCAACACCTGCATACAGAACCGTAAGGAGAACCACTGGCGCGATCACAGGGTTCGCCCAGCCTGGAGCGTTAGACACTTGCTCGGTGTTAGGAACACCCCTGTCTGTACCAAGTCCGAAAACAGACCTAGGTACTCCAGCCGGCAAGCCAGCGTTAATGATGACTTCTGACTGCTGAGCGCCTGACCGGTGCCTAGAAGCGCCCCCCGACGCTCCTGCGGGAGCCTCAAGTTTGAAGGGAAGGACTTTTCTGGGGGCAGAGCTTGCAACCCCCAGAAACCAGCCCCCCACCCGTGTGGCGGGTGGGGGCAACCCATCATGCGGAGGCAGCCGCTGGGCCGGGCGCCCGAAAAAACTTCTTCTGACCAGAAGAGACAGGACCCTGCCTACGACGACGATCTCGTCGCTAGGACAGAGAAGACCAGTCTTCTTCAAAAAAGCCCGCGGGCCGGGTCGCCGACGGAGGCGTACTACCCAACGGGGGTGGGCGGTGTGCCCACCCCCCGACCAAAGACCCCCAACGTTCGAGACGGGGGTCTTTTCAGGAAGGGAAGTTTGAACTCCGAGGGCGTCCTCGCAGCCCCCCGCGAAGATCCGTGGCCAGTCCGCGAGTCGTCAGTCTTCAGTAGTAATTGCGACCGAACGGCCGACCTCATGGATCCAGACAAAAGCCTGAACCATGTCTGTCCCCACAAGGATTGTGGCTCGTTCACAGATTGCGAGGTCCGACCCGCTTGGGACACTAGCGCGGTCACCAAGAGGAATGCCAAGACATACGTCCACAACCCCGAGTCCCACAGCTGAACGCTTCGCTATGGAATGCGGGTCTTGTGAGCCGAGGACGCTCTCCGTTACGACAGCGCCATCCTATTTAGAGGAGATAGGGACCTGTCCGGCTAGTTCAGCCTCACAGTCAGGGCGCT
>BLSH010063816.1:1718524-1749632 GCA_018402905.1 Glandirana rugosa
GGGTACTGGGTAGTCACTGGTGGCGGTCAGTGGGCAGTGGGTAGTCACTGGAGGTGGTCAGTTGATGGGTGACGGGTGACTGGCGGTGGTCACTGATGGGTCATGGGTGACTGGCGGTGGTAACTGATGGGTGCCGGGTGTGTGGTGGTGGTGGTTACTGATGGGTGACTGGCGGTGCACACTGATGGGTGCCTGGTGTCTGGCGGTGGTCACAGATGCGTGACAGATGAGTGGCGGTGGTCACATATGTGTGACGGGTGACAGGTGACTGGTGGTGGTCACTGATGGGTGACGGGTGACTGGCAGTGGTCACTGAAGGGTGACGGGTGACTGGCGGTGGTCACTGATGGGTGACGGGTGAGTGGCGGTGGTCACTGATGGATGACTGGCGGTGATCACTGATTGGTGACGGGTGACTGGCAGTGGTCACTGATGGGTGACGGGTGGTGGTCAGTGATGGGTGACTGGCGGTGGTCAGTGATGGGTGACGGGTGACTGGCGGTGGTCAGTGACGGGGGACGGGTGACTGGCGGTGGTCAGTGACGGGTGACAGGTGACATGCCACGGTCACTGACGGGTGATGGGTGACAGGTGCTCTTTATGATGGCAGTCTGAGGACAGGGACACTTTATGATGACAGGTACCCTTTATGGGGGCATATGTGGTGACTGTTAGGGTGACAGGTGCATTGGGGGGGCAGGGGGGGGGTGTCAGTGTGCTTTTACTTTGCAGATCAGTAACTCACTGATCCCAGCTCTTCTCTCCTCACACTGGACACTGTGTGAGGAGAGAAGAGCTGGTAACAGTGAGTTACCGCTCTGTTTACACTGGATGTGATCGGCTGTGAAGTAGATCACAGCCGATCACAAGGTATCAGCCGCCGGCGGGCGGCTGATACTAGTGTCGGTGACAGGCAGTGTTCCCCAGGAACACGCCGCCACCGACACGCATGCGCAGCGCGCTCCCGATCGCGCGCATGCGCCGTGCGAACGGCGGGCGTGCCGTTTGTGATCAGCTGTGACTTCGTCACAGCCGATCACATGGTGAACAGCCATAACCAATGGCTGTTCACCCCTGTCGGTGAAGCGGCGTGTCCTGGGGACACGCCGACACCGACAGAGCCGGGATGCGCGCGCCCGATCGCGCGCAATCCCGGCTTAAAGGGAGGACGTCATTTGACGGTGGGCGGTCCTGAGGCGGTTAATATATCAAAGCGGAGTTCCACCCAGAAAATATTTTTTACATCATTCAAGTCCTTTGCTTATAGAGACTTACCTTTGAAGGAAAACATTTTTTATACTCACCCTAAGTCGCTTGTTGCTAGGTGTTCTCTGTAATCTGCCCCCTTTAGCTCCTAGGCTCTTCTCCTCACTTCCTGCTTTGCATTTCCTCCTGGGAGATGTGACTCATCATTTCCCAGGAGTCAGTGGGCTTCCCTGTACTGTAAAATCGTGTTGTTTCCAGACAGGAAAAGACGCAATTTAAGGCAGACCGAGATCGAGGAGTGCATGATGGCTACCCACCATGCACTTCTTTAAGGAAGAGATGCCAGGAGACTACGTATGGGCTTCAGATGCCCTCACCTAAAATGGAAAAGTCCAGCAGTGAGAGAAATGAAATTGTGAGTAAAAAATACATGTAATTACTAGGCGGTTTGAAAGTAAGGAAACAAAAGGTTACATCTATTTAGTATTAAAAGAGTGGATGCCAAAAAAAAAAAAAAAAAATTTCTGGGTGGAACTCCGCTTTATGTACCATGTAGGAACACTTTTATATGTGTGTGTACATGTATTTATTTTGTGTTATATATTATATGCAATTTATTGTCCCATTGCATTCATATGCACCATTAACCACTTGCCGACCGCCAACCGCAGGTTGACGGCGACAAGGTGGCTCGATATCGCAAACCGCCGTCATACGACGGCGGCTGCGATATCATGCACTGTGAGCGTGCACGCGCCGCCAGAGGCGCCCGCGCGCTCACTGTGTTGGGGGGGCCAGGGAGCGGGTGCGGCGGACTCGATCCCTGCCGGCTACCCGCGATGCCCCCCCCCCGCAGTGAAAGAATGGAGGGACCGTGTAAGTAAACACGGATCTCCGTTCTGTGAATAGGGGAAGGGCGGTGATCACAGCCTTCCTCTATATGGAAGCTGTGATCACTCCCCTTCCCCAGCCAGGGCAGCCCACATACAGTTAGAACACACCCAGGGAACACAGTTAACCCTTACAGCGTCCCCTCCAGGTTAACCCCTTCACTGCCAATGGCATTTACACAGTAATCAGTGCATTTTTATAGCACTGATCGCTGTATAAATGCCAATGGCCCCAAAAAAGTGTCAAAATGGTCCGACATGTCCGCTGCAATATTGCAGTACCGCTAAAAATCGCAGATCGCCGCCATTACTAGTAAAAAATAAAAAAAAATAAAAACCCCAGAAATGAATTATCATCCGTAAACACGGCCACTTTTGCGCAAACCAATCAATAGATGCCGATTGCGATTTTTTTTTTATCACAAATATGAGGAAGAATATAAATCAGCCAAAACCGATGAAAAAATGTTTTTTTTATATTTTTTTTTTTGGATTTGAATTTTAGCAAAAAGTAAGAAATTTGGGGTTTTTTTTGCATAATTGTCGCTCTTCTTTTGTTTATAGCGGCAATTAGAAATGACGCAGAGGGGATCAAATACCACCAAAAGAAAGCTCTATTTGTGAGAAAAAAATGGCGCAAATTTTGTTTGGGTACAACGTCGCACGACCGGGAAATGGTCAGTTAAAGTGACGCAGCGCCGAATCGCAAAAAGTGTTCTGGTCCTAAAGTGTGAAAACCTTCCGGGGCTGCAGTGGTTAAATAACATATAATAATTGTGTCGTATATAGACAGCAATTGCAAGGGCAGTAATTCTAGCACTAGACCTCCTGTGTAAATCTAAAGAGGTAAAGGCTTTTAAAAATGTACGTAGTTTGTCGCCACTGCACGGGCGTGCGCAATTTTAACACATTCCCGCCTGGCCTATAGCAGAATGACGGGCGGGTGGTGGCTTTTCCATCCTTACTGGACATCATATGACGTTCTGTCAGAAAGCGCTGCTCGAGCGGCTGCAGGGGTGCGCAGCAGCACGATCTGTCACAGCTGACAGATCAGTGTACCAGTTCGCCGCTGGTACCACGTGACCGCTGTGACCGATCACAGCAGGTCACATGACAGTTGTACACAATGAATGGCTTCCTTTCATTCCATCCATTGTGTATAATTGTGTTGCTAGCTGTGATTGGTCAATTTGATCACATGGTACAGACAAGGCCAATCACAGCCCATCTGTACCATGTGATTAGCTTTGACCAATCACAGGTAATCACAAGAAAACAAACCGAATGAATCAGTTTCATTCAGTAAAATGCTTGCTTATAGCACTGTAATTCACTGCTATAAGCAAATCATGTATAACAAAAAAAAATCCTGATCACTTCCCCAGAGTAGTACAATGTTACTACAGTAAGATTATATTGCTCTGGTCACAGTGTGTTAAAAAAATTGTAGAAATAAAATGTTTTTTTTTTTTAGTACTCTCACCAGTCCATGTCCCTGATCAACACCACACCAGTTATATGACGACGCTGTACTGCACTGGTAAAAAAAAAAAACCGTTAAAGATTTATTTTACTAATTCGTTTTTTAAAAAAGTATAACAAAAAAATACAAACTTCAAAAAAACTTGCCATGGCTCTTATTGGACTGTCTACGTTCTAACGAAGGGTAATTTTGGGGATATTTGTACAGTCCTGGCATTTTAGAGCCTCAAGATATTAAATTGCCCGTCAGTACATCAGGATTGATCAATTCTCAGATACATACTATAGTTTGTGGACTTTATAACTTTCTTACAGACTAAATCATATACACTGATTTGGGTTATTTTCACCTAAGAAACATAGCAGAATACATTTTGGGCTACATTTATGAAGAAAGATTATTTACAAAATGTTATAACAGAAACAAAGAAAACATTTTTTTTTTCAAAAGTAAATTTCCGTTTATTTACCAAGGGATAAAAAAAAACCCAGTGCTGATTAAATACCACCAAAACAAAGCTCTAGTTGTGTGAACAAAATGATCAAAATTTACTTTGGGTCCAGTGCTGCATGACCATGCAATTGTTATTCAAAGTGCGACAGCGCTAAAAGCTGAAAATTGCAATGGGCAGGAACGGGGTAAAAGTGCCCAGTATTGAAGTGGTTAAAGCATGCAATGTTTGGTATCTATTTACTCTGCTTTTCAATGTTACCAAACAATAGGGCAATATACAGGTGCTGGTCATATAATTAGAATATCATCAAAAATAGGATTTTTTGACTTACCGTAAAATCCTTTTCTCTGAGTTCATTGACGGACGCAGCCTCTATTGGGGTTTATGCAGCTTTCACTAGGAGTGGACTAGGCAGAACGAAGTTCAGCTCAAAGCAGACACAGCCCCTCCCAGGGGGCAGTCCTCACTTGGCATAACCCCTCCAGCCCTGCTCAGCAACTCAGTGCGTAGCAAGCAGTACAAACTCAACAGAAGAGGGGTGTGTGTTGCGTCCGTCAATAAACTCAGAGAAAAGGATTTTACGGTAAGTCAAAAAATCCTATTTTCTCAATCATTCATTGACGGACGCAGCCTCTATTTTTTGACATGTGGGGATGTCCCAAAGCAGTGTCACATTGAGGGGTGGGCAACAAGAACAACAGTACCCAACAAAAGAGTTCTCCGGGAGGTGCCAGACACGCCACACACCACTGCCTGCAAAACTTTGCGGCCAAAAGCAGCATCAGAAGAAGCTGCAACATCGACTCTGTAAAACTTGGAAAAAGTGTGCACCAAGGTCCAAGTGGCCGCCTTGCACACCTGAGAAACCGACGCATGGTGTCGGAAAGCCAAGGAAGTACTAATCGCCCTGGTAGAGTGAGCTGTGACCGGGAAGGGGGGGCTCCTGGCCCCGAATAGCATACGCATGGGTCACCGCTTGTCGTATCCAACGGGAAATGGTGGGCGACGAGGCCGCCATCCCCTTGCGCGGGTGATCCACTGCGACAAAAAGTGCATCGGACCTCCGAAACGAGGCCGTGGCTGCCAAATACACCCGCAGAGCCCTAACCACATCCAGGGAATGCAAAGCAACTTCCTTAGGATGAGACGAGTGCGGACACAGCGAAGGGAGGACAATGTCCTCATTGATGTGAAACGAAGAGACCACCTTCGGTAAGAAGGAGGGAGAGGGGCGCAAAACCGCCTTGTCCCTGTGTATGACCAAGTACGGGGACCTACAAGACAGAGCCGCCGGCTCGGACACCCGCCTGCCGGATGTAATAGCCACCAGAAAGGCCACTTTCTGTGAGAACAGTTGCAGGGAAATTTCCCTGGTATTTTTGAAAGGCGGCTTCTAGAGCATAGAAAGGACCAGATTAAGGTCCCAAGGCGCCAAACGCGACCGTACCTGGGGAGAGACGTGACCAACCCCCTGAACAAAGGTACGAATCAGGGAATGCGTCATCAAGGGACGCTGAAAAAGAATCGCCAGGGCAGAAATCTGCCCCTTAAGCGTGCTCAATGCCAACTTGTGATCTAGGCCTTGCTGAAGGAAGGCCAGCACCCGAGCCACCGAGAAGGAATGGGGGTTCCAACCCCCCGCCTCACACCAAGCAATGTAAGCCTTTCAGATGCGATGATAGATCTTCCGCCAAGTGGCCTTACGTGCCTTGAGCATAGCGGGAATGACAGACTCAGAGAGTCCCCTATCCTTTAACACCTGGAATAGCCAGGCCGTTAAAGCCAGCGAGGGTAAAGCAGGGTGCAAGATGGGTCCCTGTGAGAGTAGGTCCTTGCGAAGCGGGAGCCGCCAGGGAACATCGACCACCATCCGCACCCCATCGGCGTACCA
Organism: Glandirana rugosa; assembly: GCA_018402905.1. Classification (NCBI taxonomy): domain Eukaryota; kingdom Metazoa; phylum Chordata; class Amphibia; order Anura; family Ranidae; genus Glandirana; species Glandirana rugosa. Next base: position 1,724,449 of record BLSH010063816.1, read on the forward strand.
AGGACGCCGAGGCCAATCTGGTGCTACCAGAATGGTTGGGATCCCTTCCGCCTCTATCCTGCGCAGCCAGTACCGAGACCATGGAGCCACGAGGGCATCCGCTGCATCTGCCAGCGGATCCCTTGTTCTGCTCACAAAGGCCTGCACCTTCCCATTGAGCCGGGACGCCAGTAGGTCCACGTCTGGTGTGCCCCACTTTTGGCAAAATTGGGCAGAATACCTCCGGATGCAGGGACCACTCTCCCTGTTCCAGATTCTGGCAACTGAGATAGTCCGCCTGCCAATTCTCGACGCCCGGAGTGTGAACGGCAGAGATTGCCGACACGTGAAGCTCTGCCCACCGCAGAATGTGGGCCACTTCCACCGCTGCTGCCGCGCTTCTCGTTCCGCCCTGATGGTTCACGTAAGCCACAGCCGTGGCGTTGTCTGACTGGACCCGAACAGGATGCCCGTGCAACCTCCCCGACCAGTGGGAGAGGCAAAGCATGATCGCTCGCAGTACCAGCACGTTGATTGGTAGACAGGACTCTTCCTGAGACCAGTGGCCCTGGGTCAACAACCTCCCCAGGACTCCTCCCCAGCCGTATAAGCTGGCATCTGTTGTGATCACCGTCCAGTCCATGGGAAGAAACTACTTCCCCCGATCCAAGGTTGGAGCCCGTAGCCACCAGGTGAGGGAGCCTTGAGTCCGGTGATCCAAACTGATCACCCGATTCAGGGATAGCGGAGACTTGTCCCACCGCAGCAGGATGGCCCGCTGCAGGGGCCGGGTGTGGCTCTGTGCATAAGGCACCGCCTCGAAGGAGGGGACCATCAGCCCCAACACCCACATGCAAAATCTGAGACAGGACCACCGCTGGGACAGCAGGGTCTGCACCGCCACTTGGAGCGTCAAGACCTTGGCGGCAGGGAGAAACACCTTCGCCCATTCCGTGTCCAGGACCAAGCCCAAGTATTCCAACCGGCGCGACGGAGTCAGCACCGACTTGGGAAGGTTGATCACCCAGCTGAAGTCCCGCAGGAAACCGAGGGTGATGTCCACGCTGTCCGACAGGGCCAAGACCCACAGGAGGAGGTCGTCCAGATATGCCACTACTGCTATGCCCCTCTGTCTCAGCAGAGCCAGCACTGGGGCTAGGAGCTTGGTGAAAACCCATGGGGCCAAGGCCAGACCGAACGGGAGGGCCACAAACTGGTAGTGGAGATCCCCCACTGCAAAGCGCAGGAAGCGTTGGTGGTGCACGCATATGGGCACGTGTAATACGCGTCTTTGATGTCCAGGGAGGCCAAGAAGTCTCCCTAACGAAGCGTCGCCACCACAGAGCGGGCAGATTCCATTCTGAATTTCCGTGTCCTCACAAAGAAGTTGAGGGTCTTCAGGTGCTGGACAGGCCTGACCACATCTTTTTTCGGAATTACAAAAAGATTGGAATAAAAACCGTGGAAACATTCTGCAGAAGGAACTGGGACAATCGCCCCCTGATGGAGCAGGACGTGCACGGCCTGCAGCCGTTCCGGGGGAAGCCTCAGATTGGAGCCGAAGAACCTGTCCGGGGGTTGGGTAAGGAACTCTATCTTGTACCCGGACAAAACCACCTTGTGCACCCAGAGATCCGAGATGCGCGAGTTCCACCGGTCCGCGAACCGTAAGAGCCACCCCCCCCACGCGAACCGCGGGCGGGGGCGACCCATCATGCGAAAGAGGACTTCTCCGCCTTTTTGGACTTACGCTGCCAGGGACGCTTCTGGCCCCCCACGGGGGCCTTGGTGGGCTGAAAGACCTTGTTCGAGGAACGTGGCGCACGAAAAAGGGATTTTATTAAAACTTACCGTAAAATCCTTTTCTCTGAGTTCACTGACAGACGCAGCCCTCCAATGACAAGTGGGGTTATATGCACATGCTACTAGGAGTTGACTAGGCAAATAGAAAGAAAGCAAGCTGGCCCCTCCCAGGGGGCAGTCCTCTCTCTCTCCCATATAACCCCCCTGCTCTGCTTAGCATATCAGTTTGTAACAAGCCATACAAATGCACCACAGAGGGGCGGGTGCTGCGTCTGTCAGTGAACTCAGAGAAAAGGATTTTACGGTAAGTCTTAATAAAATCCCTTTTTCTCTTACGTTCACTGACAGACGCAGCCCTCCAATGACAAGTGGGGATGTCCCAAAGCTGTGTCAGTAAAGAGGGGTGGGTAAACGACAACAACTGTACCCAAACAGAATCCTCTCAGGAGGCGCCAGTCGCGCCTACACTGCCACCTGTAAAACTTTACGGCCAAAAGCAGCATCTGAAGATGCTGAAACATCAACTTTATAAAACTTAGTAAACGTGTGCACCGAGGCCCAAGTGGCCGCCTTGCACACTTGTGACACCGAAGCCTGGTGTCTGAAAGCCCAGAAAGTGCTAACAGCCCTGGTGGAAAGAGCCGTGACCGGAAAAGGGGGAACCTTGCCCCGAACAGTATACGCATGGGTCACGGTCTGATTCAACGAGAAACAGTAGGCGACGAGGCTGCCAATCCTTTGCGCGGACCATCCGTCAGCACAAACAATGCGTCAGACTTCCGAAAGAAAGCTGTAGCCGTCAAATACACCTGCAAAGCCCTCACGGCATCCAATGTAATTCAAATTCCTTAGGATGTGATGGGTGCGGACATAACGAAGGAAGAACAATATCTTCATTAATATGAAAAGAAGAAACCACCTTTGGTAGAAACGAAGGAGAAGGGTGCAAGACCGCCTTGTCCTTGTGAAGGACCAAGTGAGGAGGCTTGCAGGACAACGCTGCCAGCTCAGATACCCGCCTAGTGGATGTAATGGCCACCAAGAAAGCCACCTTCTGCGACAGCAATTGCAAGGGAATATGCCTGATCTTTTCATATGGTGGTTTCTGCAGTACAGAAAGTACCAAATTCAAATCCCACGGTGCCATAGGTGACCTTACCTGAGGAGCCACATGGCGCACAACTTGTACAAATGTACGAATCAACGAACGTGACGCCAAAGGCCCCTGAAAGAGATTCGCCAGAGCTGAAATCTGACCCTTGAGAGTAAACAATGCCAACTTTTTATCCAGGCCCTGCTGCAAGAAAGCCAGCACCCGGGACACAACATAAGAGCGGGGGTTCCAACCCCCCGACTCGCACCAAGCAATATGGGCCTTCCAGGTGCGATGATAAGTCTTGCGCAAAGTACACTTGCGCATTAAGTATGGTAGGGATCACGGAGTCAGAGACACCCCTATCCCTCAACACCTGGGACTCAATAGCCAAGCCGCCAGCGAGGGTAAAGCAGGGTGCAAGATGGGTCCCTGAGACAACAGATCTTCGCGCAGCGGAAGACACCAGGGAACATCTGCCACCATTCGCACCACATTGGCGTACCAAGGATGCCGAAGCCAATCCGGAGCCACCAGGATTGTTGGAATCCCCTCCGCTTCCACCCTGTGCAGTAGCCGTGGTAGAAACTTGATGGGAGGAAACGCGTACAGAAGTCGATACCGACACCAAGGCGCTACCAGCGCGTCCGTGGCGACCGCCAGCGGGTCTCTCGTCCTGCACACAAAAGTTTTTACCTTGTGATTGAAATGAGACTCCATGAGGTCCACATCTGGCAGAACACTTCTGGATGTAGGGACCATTCTGGCGACTGAGAAAGTCCGCCTGCCAATTCTCTACGCCCGGAATGTAAATGGCGGAAATCGCCGGCACATGAAGTCCTGCCCATCGCAGAATGAGAGCCGCTTCGGCAGCCGCTGCCGAGCTCCTCGTTCCGCCCTGATGGTTCACATACGCCACTGCCGTGGCGTTGTCCGACTGAACACGAACCGGAAGGCCACGCAACCTTACCGTCCAGTAGGAGAGTCAGAACCTGATCGCCCTCAGCTCCAGCACATTGATCGGAAGGGGAGATTCCTGTGCCAACCAACGGCCCTGAGCAGACAGCTGCCCCAGGACCCCACCCCAGCCCGATAGGCTGGAGTCCATCATGACTATCGACCAATTCAGGGGAAGAAACGACTTCCCCAGCGTTAGAGCCGGGGCCCAAAGCCACCAGGTCAACGACCCTCTGGTCTGAGGATCCAATCTGATCAGCTGGTCTAAGGACAGTGGAGACTTGTCCCACCGAGACAGAATCGCTCGTTGAAGGAGCCGAGTGTGACTCTGGGCGTAAGGTACCACCTCGAAGGCTGAAACCATGAGCCCCAACACCCGCATACAGAACCGTAAGGAGGACACACCAGCGTGACAGCAGGGTTCGAACCGCTGCTTGCAGTGTCAGTAACTTGGCCGGAGGTAACACCTTCGCCTGAGTCCAGAATCAGACCCAGATATTCCAGGCGACAGGACGGTGTCACCGTCGATTTCTGCAGATTGATCAGCCAGCCGAAGTCCTTTAACGAGGTCATGGTGATAGCCACATTCTCCTCCAGAGCCGAAGCAGACTCCGCTCTCAGGAGCAGGTCGTCTAGGTATGTTACCACCGCAATGCCTCTCTGCCTCAGTAGCGCCAGCACTGGGGCCACCAGCTTGGTGAACACCCGAGGAGCCGAGGCCAGACCAAAGGGAAGTGCCACAAATTGGTAATGGAGATCTCCCACCGCAAAGCGCAGGAAACGCTGGTGCCGGAGAAAAATGGGAATATGGAGGTACGCGTCCCTGATATCCAGGGACGCCATGAAATCCCCTTGGTGCAGGGTGGCCACGACCGAACGAACAGATTCCATCCAGAATTTTCGCGCTTTCACAAAGTGGTTTAGCGCCTTTAGGTCCAGAACTGGCCTGACCCCCCCCTTTTTTTTGGGGATCACAAATAGGTTGGAGTAGAAACCGTGAAACCTTTCCAACGGAGGTACTGGCACGATCACCTCATGGTTGGAGAGTGCCTGAACAGCCCTTAGGAGGGCCTCCCGACGCCCCTGAGGGAGTCTCAAGTTCGATGGGAAGAACCTGTATGGGGGTAGAGTGCTGAACTCTATTCTGTACCCGGAGGACACCACTTCCTGCACCCACCGGTCGGAAATGCGGGCAGTCCACCTGTCTGCGAACCCCAGAAGACGTCCCCCCACCCGAAGTTCGGGTGGGGGAAACCCATCATGCAGAGGAGGGCTTGTCCTCTGTCTTTTCGTTCTTGCATTGCCAGGGACGTTTACCGGCCCCTGCGGCAGGCTTGCCGGGCCTCGACCCCTTGCCCGCTGTGAAAAAACCTCTTTTGACCTGAAGAGGCAGGACCCTGCTTGCGGCGGAACTCCTGCCGCCTGGGCTCCGGAAGAAAAGTACTCTTCCCTCCAGTGAAATCCTTGATGATTTCATCCAACTGTGGCCCAAAGAGACGACCACCCTGAAAGGGAAGATCCGCAAGACCCTTCTTGGATGCGTGGTCACCCGACCACGAACGTAACCAGAGAACTCGTCTAATAATGACTGCAAAAACAGACATTTTTGACAACATGGGAAGCAGGTCCAGAGCTGCATCACACAGGTAACGAAGACCCTGAAACAAATGGTCTGCTTTCTGCGACGCCTCAAGCGTCCTGCCACAGTCCAAATCCTTCTGCAGCTCCGCCATGCATTCAGACAGATATTGCGCCGCCATGGCCGACGCCAGGGCCGGCCTCATGGCTGATCCTGCCAACAGGAAAAGTGCCTTTGACACCACCTCCGTCCGCCTATCGGCTGGGTCCTTAAAAGAGGGAGACCCTTCCAAAGGAATGGTCGTTGCCTTGTTCAGGCGAGCCACCGGAGGGTCCACTGCGGGGGATGCCCACTTCTTCACAAAACTATCCTCAAAGGGATAGCGTATAGCAAAGCGTTTAGGTAGGGCAAAGGAATTCTGCGGACACTGCCATTCCTGATAGACCAGGTGGTCAAAAAATGTATCATAAGGATAAGCCTTAGGCGACCTAAGTGGCCTAGCAGACCCGCAAACATATGCGGACACTTGCGACTCCCCTGCTTTTTCGCGCACAACCGAGGCCCCCTGGTCTTCTTCACCGTCCGAGGGGACTAGTTCACCCTCTGAGAGTTCCACTGGGGTCCCCATGACCCCGAAGCCATTTCCGAATTGGACTCTTCCCCTGAGGAACAAGGGGGAGGCGGATGCTTTTTAGGGGCCCCCAGAGCGCTGCTCAGCCCCACCCGGGGAAGAAATTCCCCAAACACTGCTCTCAGCTGGTCCAGGGACACCAGGGTCCCCAGCGCAGGCTGCCGCTGACTCCTCAGAAGGACCTGCAGGGTCATCTGCCATCGTACCACCGCAACTGACAGTCAAAAATAGAAAATGACCTGACACCCCCACAATGCAGCCCCAGCGCCACCCCACAGAACGCCAGGTAGACCCCAAGAGGACTGCACCCACCGCTACCACCACCAAAGCCTGGTGCACAATGGTCGCCCACTCCGTAAGTGCCTGTGCCACCAGTGCAGACGCCAGCGTCGGCCGCATAGCCGACCCTGCGACCAGGAACATAGCTTTGGACACCGCCTCAGTTCTCCTGTTGGCCAGGTCCTTGAAGGATGGAGAGCCCTCCATCTGAATAGTGGTCGCTTTGTTCAGACGAGCCACGACGGGTCCACCATCGGGGATTTCCACTCCTGCAATAGGGTATCCTCAAAGGAATAGCGCACAGAAAAACATTTACGACCCCTGAGGACGCCGCCACTCCTTGTAAGCGAACTGATCAAAGTACCACAAATAGGGGAACGCCTTAGGCGTCTGGGCCGGCTTATGCGACCCAAAAGCGTACGGGCCCAGCTTCAGCATTTCGCGGACCGATGAGCCCACCAGAGCCCGTTCACGAGCCGCGGTGGCCCCTGAGGGCTCCTCCTCTTCATCCGAGGGGTCCCCGAGCTCACCATCCAACAGCTCCAGAGGGGTCCCCGACACCGCGGAGCCCCCCTCCGGCTCCGAGTCCTCCCCAGAGGACAGAGGAGGGGGTGGCCATTTACTCGCCACCCCGCGGTCACGGATCGGCTCTGCCCGGGAGAAGTATCCCTCCAGGAGGGCCGTCAAAGTGGGCAGCGGAACTACCGGTCCCAGCGCTGCCTGATCCCCACCGGAGACCCGTGGCTGAGGAGCCCCAGCTTCAGTCGCCATAGCCCGCACCCCGGAAGACACCACCGGACTTGTGCATCCCACATCGCCCCACAGTCGCTGCCCTAGGGCCCCAGGAGGACTCACCCATCGCCCCAGGAGCTGTGCTGCAGTAGCTGCCTGTCCCTCTGCTCCTGATCCCCACATGTCAAGAGCGCACTTCCGGCCTGTATCTGCGGCAAGAGAAGCAGGGCCGCCCACCCAGCCAGCAATCTATGCCAGTATACGGCGGACCACACAAAAATGGCCGCCGTAGGCACTAGAGGCCGAACGCAGCGGCCGGCCACCGAAAAATGGCGGCCGTTACAAACATGCGGCCGGCTACAGGAAAATGGCGGCTGTGTAAAACACATGGCCGGCTACAGGAAAATGGTGGCTGTGTGCCCATGCAGCCGGATACAGGGAAATGGTGGCCGCTACACGCCCGCTGCCCATCCAGGGGGACCCATGCAGGCAGGGAGAGCTACAGCCTCGGGTGGGGAGGGGCAAACCGGAGGATAGGCAGAACACCTATACTGAGGAAAAAAAGGGGGACACCACCCGCCGCCCCCCCTTATCCCCCCGCCCTAGACAAGCGCAGCGGGTAGCCACCCGAAGCAGTCCTGCCACCCTGCCAATTCGGGGGGAGCTGCCAGCCACGCAGCACCCGTGACACGGACACGGGGTGCCTGGTCCTAGGTGCGCTGGCGGAACGTTTAACCCGCCGTCCTCCTTGCACGGAATGAGGCCTGACGCGGCCGCCCCCGCATACAGCTATGGGTCGGCTTGCATCCGTCGGCCACGCTGGGGAGACTCCCTGGATGTAGGATATCCAGCCTGTCACCCAGCCAGCTACTTGATTGTATTCTTAATCAGAATTCTTGAAAAAAGAAAAAATTAGAAAAAGAATGGGGAACCGCAGATCCCAGCCTAAAAAACTGAGTTGCTGAGCAGGGCTGGAGGGGTTATGCCAAATGAGGACTGCCCCCTGGGAGGGGCTGCGTCTGCTTTGAGCTGAACTTCGTTCTGCCTAGTCCACTCCTGGTGAAAGCTGCATAAACCCCACATGTCAAGAATAGAGGCTGCGTCTGTCAATGAACGATTGAGAAAAGTTGATTTATTTCACTAATTCCATTCAAAAAGTGAAACTTGTATATTATATTCATTCATTACACACAGACTGATATATTTCAAATTTTTATTTCTTTTAATTTTGATCATTATAACTTACTAAGGAAAATCCCAAATTCAGTATCTCAGAAAATTAGAATATTGTGAAAAGGTTCAATATTGAAGACATCTGGTGCCATACTCTGATCAGCTAATTAACTCAAAAGACCTGCAAAGGCCTTTAAATGGTCTCTCAGTCTAGTTCTGTAGGCTACACAATCATGGGGAAGACTGCTGACTTGACAGTTGTCCAAAAGATGACCATTGACACCTTGCACGAGGAGGGCAAGACACAAAAGGTCATTGCAAAAGAGGCTGGCTGTTCACAGAGCTCTGTGTCCAAGCACATTAATAGAGGGGCGAAGGGAAGGAAAAGATGTGGTAGAAAAAAGTGTACAAGGAATAGGGATAACCGCACCCTGGAGAGGATTGTGAAACAAAACCCATTCAAAAATGTGGGGGAGATTCACAAAGAGTGGACTGCAGCTGGAGTCAGTGCTTCAAGGACCACTACGCACAGACGTATGCAAGACATGGGTTTCAGCTGTCGCATTCCTTGTGTGAAGCCACTCTTGAACAACAGACAGCGTCAGAAGCGTCTCGCCTGGGCTAAAGACAAAAAGGACTGGACTGCTGCTGAGTGGTCCAAAGTTATGTTCTCTGATGAAAGTAAATTTTGCAATTCCTTTGGAAATCAGGGTCCCAGAGTCTGGAGGAAGAGAGAAGCACACAATCCACGTTGCTTGAGGTCCAGTGTAAAGTTTCCACAGTCAGTGATGGTTTGGGGTGCCATGTCATCTGCTGGTGTTGGTCCACTGTGTTTTCTGAGGTCCAAGGTCAACACAGCCGTATACCAGGAAGTTTTAGAGCACTCCGTGCTTCCTGCTGCTGACCAACTTTATGGAGATGCAGATTTCATTTTCCAACAGGATTTGGCACCTGCACACAGTGCCAAAGCTACCAGTACCTGGTTTAAGGACCATGGTATCCCTGTTCTTAATTGGACAGCAAACTCGCCTGACCTTAACCCCATAGAAAATCTATGGGGTATTGTGAAGAGGAAGATGCGATATGCCAGACCCAACAATGCAGAAGAGCTGAAGGCCACTATCAGAGCAACCTGGGCTCTCATAACACCTGAGCAGTGCCACAGACTGATCTGATCGACTCCATGCCACGCCGCATTGCTGCAGTAATTCAGGCAAAATGAGCCCCAACTAAGTATTGAGTGCTGTACATGCTCATAGTTCTCATGTTCATACTTTTCAGTTGACCAAAATTTCTAAAAATCCTTTCTTTGTATTGGTCTTAAGTAATATTCTAATTTTCAGAGATACTGAATTTGTGATTTTCCTTAGTTGTCAGTTATAATCATCAAAATTAAAAGAAATAAACATTTGAAATATATCAGTCTGTGTGTAATGAATGAATATAATATACACATTTCACTTTTTGAATGGAATTAGTGAAATAAATCAACTTTTCGATGATATTCTAATAATATGACCAGCACCTGTATTGTGTTATTGTGCATTAAAATTCAAAAAAGTGTAAAATTTGCATTTGAAAAAATGCTGCGCAAATACTGTATGACAAAAAAACAATTGCAAAACCCACTATTTTATTCTGTAGGGCCTCTGCTTTAAAAAAATATATAATCTTTGGGGTTTCAAAGTAAAAAAGATAAATATTTTTTTCATGTAAACAAACAGCTTGGCCTTCAAGTGGTTAGAAGAGTGGATGATATGTGGCATAAGCTTCTAATGTTTCATAAAATGTCAGGACAGTTCAAACACCCCCCAAATGACCCCTTTTTGGAATGTAGACACTCAAGGCAGTGTTTTTCAACCTTTTTTCCCATCAAGGCACCAGTTCACTCAGGTACCAACAACAGCACTGTGGGTGGAGTAAAGGATGATGCACATTTGCCCCCATTGAAGTAGGCCTGCTATGCAAATAGAAGTTTACTTTGAATTGCCTAGATGTGATATAGGTCTCCTTTAAATTTCAAACACAACGTGGTTGTACACCCAAGTATACAAAAAAGAAAAAAACCTGTAAGGCAAAGGCATAATGAGCTAATATGCACCGAATACTAGCTCATTATGAAATACTTACCTTAGAATGAAGACTCAACAGGGTTGAGGGGATCTTTCTGGGTTCGCACGGGAGCCCTCAATTCCAGCAAGATAAACCGGACCATCGCCAGGACTTCATTGCGCATGCACCGCTGACGTCGGTGGCTGCAAGCAAGCTGAACATCTCCTAAACCGTGCAGGTTTAGGAGATAATCATTTTGCCTACAGGTAAGCCTTATTATTATTATTATTATTAAAAATCAACTAAAGGGGGATAAAACCGCTTTAAAGCATGTGCATAATTGCACATTATGGCAGATCACCTTGCTTTTTTGCCCTCTTCTGGTACTAATAGGTCAGAGCTATTTGATGCTGTGCCTTGCGGCTCCACCATCTTATGATTTAACTCCTGTGTCCTTTTACATCATTCCCAAAACTACTGCTGACATCTATAAAATACCATGAATGACCTGGGGTGTTCACTGTACTACATTGTAAATAAAAAAAAAAATGCTAGGAGTCAAAAGAAAGTCTTTTTTAGCAGAAGAGACTTGTAGTTGCTTTTTCCAAAAAAAAAAAAAATATCTCCTAACATTGTTACTAAAGCTCCGCTTTAAATATTTAAACAAACATTGAAGTACACAATATCAGGCACAGTATTGCCTATCTCCAAGGATAAGGAAAGAATTTGAATGCTGCAGTAGGCGGTAACACTTTGAGCTGATATGTAGATTAAAAAGACGCGTGAAGCTCCACTGGTTTTGTAATTAAAATCACATCATTCTTATTGTCTCTGCTCTAATCTAAGATATTGTTTTGAGGTTCATTGCATGATTTTTTTCTAAACTTAATTGTTTTAGAAAGTGTGCAATATAAACAGAAGTTCACTAGAAGGAACTGAGAGTATAAAATGCCTCATGTTAATAATTTCAAATATGTCCCTAATCAATACAATATGCTTCCACTGAAACCCATAAAACACACTGTGGCCCTTTTACAAACCAAGATATTGGGCAACAATTCAAATCTCAATAGCCAGAACAATCTTACAAGATACAGGCCTTATGAAGGTGTCAAATGTGCAAATATTTTGAAAGATTCAAAGCAGTAATTAAAAAAAAAAAAAAAAAAAGGGTGGGATGGGGTCTTCTGAGGAGAAAGATAATTAAAGTAAATGTTCTTTACAACAGTTGGAATTGGAGTTGGTGCCAGCTGTAGAAAAGACCAAAAATGAATACTGTATATAACCAATCCTAGCCCTGCTACTCAATCCATATGGCTGGAGCATCAGGATTTGTTGAAGGTCACATCCCTTTTCAAGGCAAAAAAACAACAAAAAAAAATGCTGGTTGAGCAACAGTAAGAGGGAGAATGAATAGCCTATATGCGGCTGCCTGCCAGGTATATGCCTCTAATTACAAAGTCCATATGGCCACTGGGGATGTACTTTATCTTCCACTGAGGATATTCAAGCAGAAATAATCTCCTTTTATAAACTTTTTGCTTCCAAAACCCATAGTACCACTAAATATACAGGCTCTCTTCTATAAATTTCTATAAACTGACACCGTAAAACAGAGACCTCCAGTACTCTGGTCTAACATCTAATGAAGTAACAGAGGTCTTTAATTCTCTATCCTCGAAAGGCTAAAGGCTCCAGATGTAGGTAGCCTCCCAGAAGTACTCTATAAAAAATGTATTTAACTCTACTTCCACACTACACATGTATGAAGGTATTTTTTGTAGCCATCCAAATCAGACCCTTACCAACCCATTTTGTTGCTAATTACAGGTATTACATTTCTTATTACATCACTAGCTTTTTGCTTATCTAAAGCGGCAGTTTTCAACCAGAGTGACCATGCACCCTGGGAATTCCTTCAAGTTTCTTCAAGGGTGCCTTGGAAAATTGCCTAAAAATTATCAAAATTGCATACAAGTCTGCGGGCGGCTCAAGACTGCCCTTTAGTTACATAAAGCCAAGGGTTTTCATTGTGCTCCAAAACAACCTTCCAGCTTAACACTTGATAAGGTCATGAGTTGATACAGTGCACGTTGAGCACCTGAACAGCATCCTTATTTGTCCCTCCCCTGACCCCCTTGTCAGCACCGGGGTTACATTAGCTAAGTGAGAGAGCAAAACTGAGGGAGAAACACTGGAATACTAGTCAGTACCAGTGTACAAAGGTGGATTTGCTTTGGGAGAATACATTGCCTCTAATGTTGGGTGTACTACATGTGTGCAGGGCCGATGCAAGGATTTTTGTCTACACAGGCGAAGGTGTATTTTGGTGCCCCCCCTCCATCGTCCTACCACCCTCTTTCCCCTCCACAATACAACCCCCCACCTGCACATGGCAACCCATCTACAGCTAACCACATGCTATACAATCTGATTGTACAATCCTCTTTTAGATTTATTAACAATTAAGTAGTATAATGGCCAGCCTGATTTGCTACTTAAAAATGTTCAGGTTTGTATTTATATGACTAATTTTGATGAAACTAAAGGAGATTGTACAATCAGATTGTATAGTGTACAGACAGATTCCTCCATCCACAAAACAATGCAGATGGACGTGCACCCCCTGTTGGGCTTTTGTATTCTGACAGTTGACACCACTGGCTGTCAGAATACCCGAACAAATGTGACTGCTGCATTTGTCTTCTTTTTTAAGGCTTTTTTCCTCCATGTTCACCTGATAATCTGGTCAGTAACACACCTTCTGTATTAGATTGCCTACTCTGGATGTGCACATTTGGACAGAAGCATTGTCAGTCTGAGGGGAGTGCCTGGTGTACTAGCAGATTTATATACACTAATACATTGAAGACAAAGTCCAACTAACACTTTATAATCAGTTACAGCAACCGTTTTTTCCTTTAGGGGTAAAGGTTTTACATTTTAAAATTAAAGCTGATCATTGTAAGCACCCCTGGCAGTGGTAAATGGTTTGTCTAATCCCTCTAAGTGCTACATCTGCAGGGCAGCTTGTTCTGTTAAAAAAACAGAAGAATAGGACAATCCACCAGCAGGTTAAACAATAAAAACAAAACAAAGAAAAAAAAACTGACTTGCATTCCCCCACCATATCCTCTATCCTTCCATCAATCATGAAATTCCACAAGATAAAGTATGATGAACGTCTCCTATACTGTATGTGCCGCGCACCAAAAGACAGCGCACAGGGGGCTCAACACAATCCGCAGCATACAGCCTATAGAGAGATAAAGACAATACAGGGACACAACTACCAGGACCGATCCCAGCATACAGCAAGGAAGTCCTCCTTCTACAGGAGACAAAGCTCACATTGTGATGTGTGTTCACCTATCCAATGCTGGGGTCACTGTCACATCTCACCTGCAGAGCTGTCATTTGTCACCTCCCCCTCCCTAGCAATAAATTACATATAAATACACCAGAACTCCCCACCTCCTGGGCTGATCTGAGTTTAGAGGTGGAAGCAGGTAGCATGGTCCTAAGCAGTGTGAGCCTAGGCCTCAGGAAATCACCCTGCCATGTCTGTGAACAGAGACAAGAGAGGAAGGTGGAGGAGAGAGTTCAGCCCTCATCACCAAATGCTGCTATCTGATGGCTCCCACAGGGACAACCATCATGCAGCCAGATGCAGCTAAAGCTGCTGTGACTTCAAATCTCCCGCCCACATCCCCTTTCCCATACTAGATCCACGTTGGGCTTAGGAGTGTGGGCGGGGCAGAGACAGAGGGGGAGGAGAGGAGGAGGTGGAACAGATAGATCTTCTTTCTCTTCTCCCGTCCAAGCAGGGAGGAGCGGCTGGCTGGGCTCAGATTGCCACACTGCAGCCAGCCGCTCCTGAGTGATTGGGCAGGAGCTTCTTCCTCCCCAGGCATAAAGCCTATGGAGGGGATTACTGGGGGACACAGTGACAGAAGCATTGCCTTCTTCACATCATCTAAGCCTGCAGAAACTTGTCCATAAATAAACACACATACCCGATGCTTCTGCCATTCCTGCTGGCCCCTCCTCCTCTCACAGTATAGTGCTGATTATCTCTGCAGGATCCGTGGCTGAGGAGAGTTCCTTCCCCTGGTCTCACTCAGCTCCTCCCCCTCTCAGCGTTTGTGCTGGCTTAGCTGTGAGCAGGGCCAGCATAAATAATTGTTGAGGGACGCCTGAGTTTGGCGCCCCTTCTGTCCTGGAGCAGTAAGACAGCTGCCTGTGTTGCCTTATGCTGGCGCCGGCCCTGCATGTGTGGATGTTGCTGCATTATGTAACACTATTAGATTAGTATTTTTTTTACATTTTAGAATCAGCTCAAGATTGTGCAGAATTTTAAAGGGTGCCTTAATTGAAAAAAGGTTGAGAAAAACTGAACTAAACCCATATCTAAGGTAGAATCTGGGCTCAGGTGCCCCCTATTTGTAAAACATGCACTCACCTCCATAATCATGAAAATGTAAATACAGAGAGGGAAAAAAGTATTTGATCCCCTGTTGATTTTGTATGTTTGCCCACTGACAAAGAAATGATCAGTCTATAATTTTAATGGTAGGTTTATTTTAACAGTGAGAGACAGAACAACAACAAAAATATCCAGAAAAATGCATTTCAAAAAAACATTATAAATTGATTTGCATTTTAATAAAGTAAAAATGAGTGAAATAAGTATTTGACCCCTTCGCAAAACATGACTTAGTACTTGGTGGCAAAACACTTGTTGGCAATCACAGAGGTCAGACGTTTCTTGTAGTTGGCCACCAGGTTTGCACACGTCAAAAGGGATTTTTCCCACTCCTCTCTGCAGATCCTCTCCAAGTCATTAAGGTTTTGAGGCCAACGTTTGGTAACTTGAACCTTCAGTTCCCCCATATATTTTCTATGGGTATAAGGTCTGGAGACTGGCTAAGCCACTCCAGGACCTTAATGTGCTTCTCCTTGAGCCACTACTTTGTTGCCCTGGCCGTGTGTTTTGGGTCATTGTAATGCTGCAATACCCATCCACGACCCATTTTCTATGCCCTGACTAAGGGGAAGGAGGTTCTCACCCAAGATTTGATCGTACATGGCCCCATACATCGTCCCTTTGATGCGGTGAAGTTTTCCTGACCCCTTAGCAGAAAAACACCCCAAAGCATAATGTTTCAACCTCCAGATTTGATTGTGGAGATGGTGTTCTTGGGGTCATAGGCAGCATTCCTCCTTCTCCCAACACGGCGAGTTGACTTGATGCCAAAGAGCTCAATTTCTCATCTAACCACAACACTTTCACCCAGTTCTCCTCTGAATCATTCAGAAGTACATTAGCAAACTTCAGGTGGGCCTGTACATGTGCTTTCTTGAGCAGAGGGACATTGCGGACACTGCAGGATTTCAGTTCTTCAGTGTAGTGTGTTACCAATTGTTTTCTTGGTGACTATGGTCCCAGTTGCCTTAAAATCATTGGTCGCTGCTCCCATGCAAAGCCACGCGCACACACATATATATATATATATATACTTTTTATACACTGGGTATTTAATATAGTGTTTTTTATTTACACAATTTTTTTCATACACACAAGTATTTTCAAAATCTTAATTTTTTAGGTGACACATCTTTTCTCACTGTAAATTCTATCTTAAAATCATTGACAAGATTCTCCCATGTAGTTCTTGGCTGATTCCTCACTGCTCTCATGATCATTGAAACTCCACGAGATGAGATCTTGCATGGAGCGCCAGACCGACGGAGATTGACAGTTATTTTGTGTTTCTTCCATTTGCCAATAATCGCACCAACTGTTGTCACCCTTTCACCAAGCTGCTTGGTGATAGTATTGTAGCCCATTCCAGCCTTGGGTAGGTCTACAATCTTGTCCATGACATCCTTGGACAGCTCTTTGGTCTTGGCCATGGTGGAGAGATTAGAATCTGATTGATTGCTTTTGTGGACAGGTGTCTTTTAAACAGGTAACAAGCTCAGATTAGGAGCACTCCCTTTAAGAGAGTGCTCCTAATCTCAGCTCATTACCTGTATAGAAGACACCTGGGAGCCAGAAATATTGCTGATTGATAGGGGATCAAATACTTATTTCACTCAATAAAATACAAAGAAATTTATAACTTTTTTGAAATACATTTTTCTGGATATTTTTGTTGTTATTCTGTCTCTCACTGTTAAAATAATACTCCATATTCCCATCACACATGTTCCTAGCTAAAGCTCAAAAGGATTTGGGTGCTGTAGCAACGACCAGCTGGAAACTGGTTCAAAAAGTCACAATGCAGATATTTGCCAGCACACCATGGATCGACAAGATAGCATCCAAACTGATTTTTTATTGCATGATCACATCACAAAGTAGTGCAATATTTCGGAGCCATGCAGGGCCTCTTCGTTAGGTATGATGAAGGGGCCTGCATGGCTCCGAAACATTGCACTATTTTGTGATGTGATCATGCAATAAAAAATCCGCGTGGACGCTATCTTGTTAATCCATGGTGTGCTGGCAAATATCTGCATTGTCACGGATAAAACAAACCTACCATTAAAGTTATAGACTGATCATTAATTTGTCAGTGGGCAAACATACAAAATCAGCAGGGGATCAAATACTTTCTTCCTTCACTGTATATCATGTATCCAGGTGTCTTCAGCCAGTTTTTGCCAGCCACTTTGGTAGGGCTGATCCCGGCCCGGATTTTGTGTTCCACTGGTGTCCACAAACAGGTGGCATAAATTACCAGAAAGATAGCAAGGATTTGCTCTGATCTTAGACTCGGAAGACATTCAGCCTGAGAGAGAGCTGACACTTGGAGAGTGTACTGGACTAAGACAAAAGGTTTGCACTATCTTTGTTTTGTGGGTGTCTGGGAGAAGCCCTATACCGCTAAGATAGGAATGCTGAAATGTTAGAGCCTGGTGTGACGAACACGCGTATCAGATCACTGCCCTCCTCACTAATTGGTGACCTAGGACCACCCGACCTCACACCGCGCTTGTAAATAACGTAACAATGCCACTCTCAGCTGCTTCCAGCGCAAAGATTTTCCAGCTTGTGGGACCACCATCTAAGTGCCAGCAGCCTGAGAGTGATTGTTACTGGGCTAAGTCAAGCGATTAACCCTTTCACTGCCACCACTTCTGGATAACGGCCAGAAGACCCAAGATCCTATCAATAACAATTAGGATTTTAGAATAATCACCTGTAACACACAATATCACAACAGACAGGGATATTCAGATGATTTATCCTAAACAGTAGCACTCTTCAAAGGAACAGGTTCATTATAGCCAGAATAAGGTTTAATAATGAAAAGGTCAAAATTGGTGCAGATAAAATATTTACAGAAAATGGTGTCACAAAGCAATAAAGACACAATATACAGCAGCAAAGAGATAAGGCAGAAGGGAATGGAGAAATATACTTGCAGGGAATGTCCGTGATTGATCAGAGATTTGGTGATGAGTCCACATGTTCTCAGATGTTTGTGCTTTGATGGTAAAGTGAGAACTGAGCACTGTCCGGTCTATTCCCTTTTTCTCCAGAAGCAAAGGGGTGGGGCCATATGCCCCTGACCACTCACATGAGTAAAGAGGGCCCATGTGCTGTCCGGGACGGACCGTGGAATAACAAACCTCCCTGATATGCAATTCTCCATATCAAAATCATATCTCGGAATATGATCACAGTGCAGACCCAACACTAAGGAATTTGAGCTCAGCATGAAAGTTGCATTAAAATAAGTCCAAACACGACAGATTTGCTACTATTCCATTACCCTGGGAGGGACAGAAACTCCCAGGGGTCCACATATGACCGGATTTATCAATGTTTGGGTTCCATTTGTTCCGTGTCCAATTCTGCATTCAACTATGTACTTTTTATAAAGATGTCACGTTCCTGTCTGGAGTTATGAAACCTGGTGAATTTATAAGCTTTAAATTGATTAGGGGTCTCTGAAAAGGCCTGGGTGCCTCTCTTTTATGACACTCATTATCTAAGGCATCCTGTGCTATCTCTTAATGGACCTGGTTTATTTGTTTATGATCAGGCCTGGCAAACACATCCTGACCTTTTGGGGCCTTTCAAGATGACCCAGGGATTCTTAAGCTGAAGGGAGGGGGGGAAACAAGCGAGGTCGTTGGCAGTGTGACTGTCTTCTTTAAGCTAAAACCGTCATGGCGTATGTTTGACAAAATGGTTGCCAGTTTTCATGTGTCCAGCACATGATATCATTACACCTGGATGGCAAGGATTTGCTTTATGTTTTGTTTATTTTGAATGCAACCTTTTACCGATAAACCTGGCTGCCTTTATCTCAGGGAAGGTGATCTCCACAAGAGCTAATCCCTCACATGATATATATATATATATATATATATATATATATATATATACTGTATGTGAATGTACAATGTATATGTAAAGCGCTGCGTAAATTGACAGTGCTATACAAGTACCTGAAATAAATAAATATATATATATATAATATATATTTTTTTTTAATATATCCAAGAAAAATGTTTGGAAAATCCTTGTGTTACCTGGATTTTGGCATGAATAGATTCTTTGCCATCTCGCTACAATGTCTATTTTGGATACATGGTTAAATAATCAAAATATTCTTGATGGAAGTAGTAAGTGTATCCGCAGGATAAGGATACCATGAAATGAGGGTATTTGCAATCACCTACTCCAATCAATGAGATGTAATTTGAGGTGAGGTTTGAAATTGTCCTGGCACACATACCTTTGGTGATGGACAGAGTGTGCTCTTTCAGTAATGATTTTGTTCACGAGAGCAATGTCTCAATCAAAAGCATTTCCACAGAGCTTTAGAAGAATGGTAGAGATGCATAAAGCTTTGAAAGGCCCACAGAAGTATTTCTAAAGGTCTGGGTGCTCATTAATCCACTTTAACACAAGCTGTGGAGAAATTGTAATACTATGGTGAGTCTCCTTAACTCTTTGCTGCTGCCGACTGTTACATCAGCAGCAGCGCCAGCATGTACATCATGAGTGCTCAACCTGTGGCCCTCCAGCTGTTGTCGAACTACCCCATGAGGCATTGCAAGGCTGACAGTTACAAGCATGTCTCCCAAAGTCAGAGGCATGATAGGATTGTAGTCCCGTAACAGCTGAATGGTTACATGTTGAGCACCCATGATGTACATAAACTCTGCTGTTGTATCAGCCAGGAGTTTGTTTGCAAATTTATTCCTGGCTGCCAGCTTTTGCATAAAAGTGATTTTAATGGCTATAAAGCCAAACAATTTCTTCCATATAATAGTAATAAAGCTGGACCACTGAAGCTGCCTCTCAGCCCCCTTGTTATAGCAATAACGTTAATAAAAAAAGGGGTAATTAAAATGAAAGTTTAATAAAATACATAAAAAACACTAAAAAAAATGGTTCAAGGGTTCAAACACCCCAGGAAAAACAATTGTGAGACACAAATTCTGTATCGCCACACACACTGGAGTGACAGCAATAATCCTAGGGACGTCATTCACTATTCGCTTTAACCTATTGAGCTGGCTACCATAGTTTTTTGCCATTTCTGGGTCGCATGCAATTTTAAGGCTGATAAACACATTTAGTATTGATGTACTTATCTTTTATATTTTACCAAAATTTGCACACACACAGTGGATACAAAAAGTCTATACACCCCTGTTAGGGGTTTGTGATGTAAAAAAATGAGACAAAGATAAATAATTTCAGAACTTTTTTCACCTTTAATGTGACCTATAAACAGTACAACTGAATTGAAAAACAAACTGAAATCTTTTGGGGGGGGGGGGGGGGTGGGGTAAAAATAAAAATCTAAAATAATGTGGTTGCATAAGTGTGCACACCTGCTTAAAACTGGGGATGTAGCTCTGTTCAGAACTAAGCAATAACATTCAATCTCATGTTAAAATAGGAGTCAGTACACACCTGCCATCATTAAGCCTAGGTTCACATTGATGCGATTTGGCATGAAATTTGAAATGTCAAATCGCATGCCAAATCAGTGGCAATTGCACTGTCCAAAACGGTGTGACGCCTCCGCATTTGTGGTGCCGCACTGATTCCCAAAAGTAGTTTCTGCATTATTTTTGCCGACTTTGGGGTGCGATTTCCATAAACATCTGTGTAGAAACCCGCACAGATGTCTCTGAAATTGCCCCCGAAGTTGGGATTGACATGTGGAAATGAAATCGTGCGAGTTCAGCTGAACTCGCACAATTTCATTCACGCTGTCAGTGTGAACCCAGGCTTAACCCTTTCGCTGCCAGAGCCGTTTTTGCGTTTGTTGCACACGTTTAAAAAATCATTTTAAGACTAAAGATTACACAAAATCCCCAAACGTTATATATTTTCTGAAATCAGACACCCTAGAGAATAAAATAGTGACAGTTCCAATTTTAATGTCACATGATATTACCGCAAAGGTCTAGGAAACGCAAAATTTCAGTAAAAAAACACACTAACATGAATTTTAGGGCAAACAAACACAATAAATTAGCCAAATTTTTGGTAAAATATAGAAGACAAGGTTGCGCTGTTGGGTAAATAGATACCCAACATGCCAAACCTTACATTTTTGTGTGCCCTGTGAAATGGCGTCAAACTTCAGTACCCTATGTATATTTTCTATAGGCGACACGTCTGAAGCCCCCTATAGGTTTCAGTTTAGTGTTACGGAGGAGGTCTTGAGTTAGAATTATTGCTCTCACTCCGTGCGCGGCGATATGTTACATGTGTATCGCAATCAACGTTTTCACGCATAGGTGCCCCCCGATGCATGTGTTTACATTTGTGCTTGTGTGTGTATATGTAGGGGTGGGGGGCCAAAAAAAAAAATTTTCGTTGGGGGATTTTATGTGCTTGGGTGTAACTTAATTTTTGCAAAAAAGAAAATTCTTTTTCTACTTAACTTTTTTTTTCCATCACATAGGGGACAAAAAGTCCCCCATGGTTCTCTTTATTGAGACATGCAGGGTCTAAAAGACCCCCCATATCTCCCCTGTGCTCCACTTAATGTTTTGCAATGCAGATTGTCTCTTGGCCGAGCTAGCTAGGGACAAGGAGAGCTTGATTTGGAAGTGACGTCAGAGACATCGCTTTCCGGATCACGCAAGAAGGGGAGGAGAGCGGACCTGTATTAACTCTTCTCCTTTCCCTCCAGCCACCACCACCGCCATGGCGGTCCTGGGCCTGCAGATGGGCAAGCGGAGCCCCGTAAGCATGGCGGGGGGGGCACCGGTAACAGGGATGCGTGAGAGCAATCGGGCAGCAGCGGAGGCTGCCTGTCAGTTTCACACACAATCCCGGTGGCTGCGGCCACTGCATTGTGTGTAATAAACCCCACCATTAGCAGGTGAAAGGGTTAAAGTGCCTCTGAATAACCCAAAAATAAAGTTCAGTTGTTCTAATAGGTCTTTCCTGACATTTTCTTCGTCGCATCCTACAGCAATAGCCATGGTCCGCAGAGAGCTTCCAAAGCATCAGAGGGATCTCATTGTTAAAAGGTATCATTCAGGAGAAGGGTACAAAAGAATTTCCAAGGGATTACATATACCATGGAACACAGTGAAGACAGTCATGATCAAGTGGAAAAAATACGGCCCAACAGTGACATTACCAAGAACTGGACGTCCCTCCAAAATTGATGAAAAGACAAGAAAAAACTGGTCAGGGAAGCTGCCAAGAGGCCTACAGCAACAGTAAAGGAGCTGCAGAATTATCTGACAAGTACTGGCTGTGTGGTACATGTGACAACAATCTCCTGTAATCCGCATATGTCTGGGCTATGGGGTAGAGCGGCAAGACGGAAGCCTTTTCTTACAAAGCTAAATTTTGTAAAAACCCATCTGAAGTCTCCCAAAAGCCTGTGGGAAAATGTGTTATGTTCTGATGAAACCAAGGTTGAACTTTTTGGCCACGATTCCAAAAGATATATTTGGTGCAAAGACAACACTGCACATCACCAAAAGAACACCATACCCACCATGAAGCATGGTGGTGGCAGCATCATACTTTGGGGCTGTTTTTCTTCAGCTGGAACAGGGGTCTTAGACAAGGTAGAGGGAATTATGAACAGTTTCAAATACTAGTCAATATTGGCACAAAACCTTCAGGCTTCTGATAGAAAGGTGAACATGAAGAGGAACTTCATCTTTTAGCATAACAACAACCCAAAGCATACATCCAAATCAACAAAGGAATGGCTTCACCAGAAGAAGATTAAAGTCTCGGAATGGCCAAGCCACAGCCCAGACCTGAATTAGATCAGAAATCTCTGGGGTGATCTGAAGAGGGCTGTGCACATGAGATGCCCTCGCAATCTGTTTTTGCAAATAAGGGTGAGCAAATATTGTCAAGTCAAGATGTGCCACGCTGAAAGACTCATACCATATGCTGCAATAAAATCACAAGGTGCTTTAACAAAGTATTAGTTTAAGGGTGTGCACACTTATGCAACCATATTATTTTAGTTTTTTATTTTTACTTCCCTCCACCTAAAATATTTCAGTCTGTTGTTCAACTAAGTTGTAGTTTAAAGGTCACATTAACCACTTCAGCCCTGGAAGGATTTCCCACTTTTGGACCAGAGCACTTTTTGCAATTCGGCGCTGCGTCGCTTTAACTGACAATTGTGTGGTTGTGCAACGTTGTACCCAAACAAAATTTGCGTCCTTTTTTCCCACAAATATAGATTTCCTTTGGTGGTATTTGATCACCTCTGCATCATTTCTGATCACCGCTATAAACAAAAGAAGAGCGACAATTTTGCAAAAAAAAAATGTCTTACTTTTTGCTAGAATACATAAACAAAAATAATATAAAAAAACGATTGTTGTCATCGGTTCTGGCCGATTTATATTCTTCCTCATATTTTTGGTAAAAAAAAAAAAAAATCGCAATCGGCGTTTATTGATTGGTTTGCACAAAAGTTGCCACGTTTACAAATGATGAAAATTAATTTATGGGGTTTTTATTTTATTTTTTTAAATTTTTTACTAGTAATGGCGGCGATCTGCGATTTTTATCGCGGCTGTGATATTGCAGTGGACATGTCGGACCATTTTGACACTTTTTTGGGTATTGCATTTATACAACGATTATTGCTATGAAAACGCACTAATTACTGTGTAAATGCCATTGGCAGTGAAGGGGTTAACCTGCAGGGGGTGCTCGAAGGGGTTAACTGGGCTAGCTGGGGGAGGAGAGTTATCGTGGCTCCCATACACAGGGAGCCTGCGATCACATCCCTTCCCCCTCTGTCAGAACGGAGATCTGTGTTTACATACACAGATCCCCATTCTGTCACTCTGGGGGGACAATTGGGGGTAGCCAGCGGACATCGAGTCTGCCCTACCCGCTCCCAGGCCCCCCTGGAACACAGTGAGCATGCGAGCGCTCTCTGGCGGCACGCGCTCACAGTGTGCGATCTCGCAGCCGCAATATCGAACTAAGTTGCCTCCGTCAAGCCACGGCAGGCGGTCAGCAACTGGTTAAGGTGGAAAAAGTTCTGAAATGATTTATCTTTGTTCCATTTTTTTTACATCACAGAAACCTGACATTTTAACAGGGGTGTGTAAGACTTTTTATATATATATTGTGGGAGATTAGCTCGTGGGGATCACTTTTCAGAGGAAAATATTCAGCATGGAGGTCAGTTTCTTTAAGATCTGGCAGCTTGCCAGGTTTATTATTGCAGGTTTGCAAGATCAAAAACACATAACAAAACAGAAAACAAAACCTTACCTTCCAGCGCTAAACTAAACAATTGGGTTCCTCTATATACAGTGTGGAGCTGTCCCCAGGGCCAGTACTAGGCAGGGGCAGAAGGGTCGGATGCCCCAGGCGCTACAATTTCTGGAGGGGGGGCGCCATCAGGAGGGACAGCCCATACGGCTGTCCCCAGGTTTCTTTTGCTGTTGTCCAGCAGGGAAGGAAGGTAGTGGGCGGCGGAGGCATTACTGCAGTGGGCAACCGAAAATGATGAAAGAGTGCCACTGCGTTGGGGAAAGATCCTTCATGTTTATGACTAAAGTTTGCAGAACACGGCGCTCTGGTCTCTCTGGTAGGGCAGGGATTCCTCTGACCAGTAGAAAGCCCTAGGACCAGTAGCCAGCTGCAGTAGCCAACCCCAGCCCCAGTAGTCAGCCCCATTAGCCAGCTGCAGCCCCAGGACCAGTAGCCAGGACCAGCCCCAGGACCAGTAGCCAGCCCCAGTAGCCAGGACCAGTAGCCAGCCCCAGGACCAGTAGCCAGCCCCAGGACCAGTAGCCAGTCCCAGTACCAGTAGTCAGCCACAGGACCAGGAGCCAGCCCCAGTAGCCAGCCCCAGTAGCCAGGACCAGTTGCCAGCCCCAGCAGCCAGGACCAGTTGCCAGCCCCAGCACCAGTAGCCCGCCCCAGCCCCAGTAGCCAGCCCCAGGACCAGTAGCCAGTTGCAGGACCAGTAGCCAGCCCCAGGACCAGTAACCAGCCCCAGTAGCCAGGACCAGTTGCCAGCCCCAGGACCAGTAGCCAGCCCCAGGACCAGTTGCCAGCCCCAGCCCCAGTAGCCAACCTCCGGACCAGTAGCCAGCCCCAGGACCAGTAGCCAGCCCCAGGACCAGGAGCCAGCACCAGTAGACAGCTCCAGCCCCAGGACCAGTTGCCAGCCCCCCAGGACCAGTATCCAGCTCCAGGACCAGTAGCCAGCCCCAGTAACCAGCCCCAGTAGCCAGGACCATTTGCCAGCCCCAGGACCAGTAGCCAGCCCCAGTAGCCAGTAGTTGACCAGGACCTCGACCGATGACCGATGACCCCGACCGATGACCAGGACCCCGACCGTTTACCAGGACCGATGACCCCGACCAATGACCCCGACCGATGACCAGGACCTCGACCTATGACCAGG
>BLSH010063816.1:1749642-1785479 GCA_018402905.1 Glandirana rugosa
AGGACCCCGACCGGGACCAGTTGCCAGCCCCAGGACCAGTAGCCAGCCCCAGCCCCAATAGCCAGCCCCAGGACCAGTAGCCAGCCGCAGGACCAGGAGCCAGCTGCAGGACCAGTAGCCAACCCCAGCAGCCAGCCCCAGGACCAGTAGCCAGGACCAGTTGCCAGCCCCAGGACCAGTAGCCAGTCCCAGGATCCAGCCCCAGTAGCCAGGACTAGTCGCCAGCCCCAGGACCAGTAGCCAGCCCCAGCCCCAGTAGCCAGCCCCAGGACCAGTAGCCAGCCCCAGTAGCCAGGACCAGTTGCCAGCCCCAGCCCCAATAGCCAGCCCCAGGACCAGTAGCCAGCCCCAGTAGCCAGATCCAGGACCAGTGGCCAGCCGCAGGACCAGTAGCCAGCCCCAGGACCAGTAGCCAGAACCAGTTGCCAGCCCCAGCAGCCAGCCTCAGGACCGGTAGCCTGCCCCAGGACCAGTAGACAGTCCTAGGATCAGTAGCCAGCTGCAGGACCAGGAGCCAGCCCCAGGACCAGTTGCCAGCCCCCAGGACCAGTTGCCAGCCCCCTGACCAGCAGTCAGCCCCCAGGACCAGTTGCCAGCCCCAAGGACCAGTTGCCAGCCCCAGGACCAGTAGCCAGGACTAGAAGTCAGCCCCCAGGACCAGAAGTCAGCCCCCAGGACCCAGCCGCCAGACTCTTGACCCCAGCAGTCAGACCCTTGGACCAGCAGCCAGAGCTTAGGAGCCAGGCCCCAGCAGCCAGACTCCAAGCGCCAGACCCTTGGCCCCAGCAGCAAGGCCCCAGGACCCACAGGCAGACCCCAGGCCACAGCAGGAAAACCCCAGGACCAGCAGCCTGGCCCCACTAGCCAGACCCAAGGACCAGCAGTCCAGCCCAAGCAGCCATGCCCCAGTAGCCAGGCCCCAGGACCAGTAGCCAGCCCCTAGGAGCAGTAGCCAAACCCCAGGACCAGCAGCCAGACCCCAGCAGCCAGATCCCAGGACCAGCAGCCAGGCTCCAGCAGCCAGACCCCAGGTCTTAGCGGCCAGACTTTTGACCCCAGCAGCCAGACCCTAGGACCAGCAGCTGGAACCTAGCAGCCAGACCCCAAGCGCCAGACTCTTGGCTCCCTCAGCAAGACTCCAGGACCAGCAGCCAGACCGAAGGCCACAGCAGCCAAACCCCAGGACCAGCAACCTGGCCCCAGCAGCCAGACCCCGGGACCAGCAGCCCAGCCCCAGCAGTCAGGCCCAAGCAGCCTAAACCCAGGCTCCAGCAGCTACACCCCATGACTAGCATCCAGACCCCAGGACCAGCAGCCCAGCCTCAGAAGCCAGGCCCCAGGACCAGGACCATCATCCAACCCCAGAAGGTAAATGAACTCTTCTAGGGCTGGGCCTGGGCATCAAAGTGCTATTAATATAATACTGTTTATTTTTACTGTTGTTTAGTGACACTGTAATGTAGTCTGTCATGGGGCCCGGAAGGGGAATCTTTCTATCAGAGACTCTCCAATGGCCAGCTAGATAGACCCACCTCCAGGTCCCATTAGACTCCGTTGTAGTCTCCAATGGGGTCTGGTGGGGGCTCTTTCTGACATAGACTCTCAAATGGACACAGAGAGGATCTTTGTTAGAGAGACCCCCCCCCCTCCAGGATTCATTAGACCCCATTGTAGTCTCTGCGTTCATTAGAGAGTCTCCCCCTCCAGGTCCCATTAGAGTACTCTGCTTCTTTGTTTAATGTTAAGAAATTGTGGGAGGATCCCAGGGTATTGGAGACTCCTTAGGGGAGGGGAGGAGTTATTAAGATGACCACGCCCAGGTGGGGGTGCCCATGGGGGGGCACAGTTTGCCATCTTCGCCCAGGGCACCAAATTACCTTGTCCCGGCCCTGGCTGTCCCCTACATCCACAAAACATAAGCACAGTGCAAACCTTGATCTTTGAGTCCAAACTATCACACAGAGCTCACTCAGCTTTCTCCTTCTGAGATCGAGGATATAGCCCTTCTCTGCTCTCTTCCTGGTCATTAAATGCAGGAGGAGAGGGGTTTGAGTGGACCAGAAAGTCCAGGATGGAACCAGCTCTGCCATGGTGGCTGGTAAAACCCGGGTCGGACCCTCGCTAGTCGCCTCAAAGTGATTGCATGTGAGGCGGCAAGTATAGCCCATCCATTAAGGCACCTCGCATAACTTCACATATCCCCTCCCCTCTGTTCAAGCCCCTAGGGCTGCAGTGGGCCCGGGAAAGACCATCTGTGCTATTTTTGAGCCTTCCGGCCCGGTGTTCCACTGAGAACTTAAATGGCTGTAGGGCCAGGAACCACCTAGTCACCTGGCTATTTTTCTCCCAGTTGTTACACATCCACTTAAGGGGGCATGGTCGGTGACTAGCCTGAATGACCTTCCGAGCAGGTAGTATTTTAGGGCCTCTAAGATCCACTTGATAGCCAGGCACTCCTTCTCAACAATGGCATAATTCCTTTTATGCCTATTAAGTTTCCTGCTTAAGTAGACGACTGGGTGTTCCTCACCATCTTTGATCTGGGACAGAACAGCACCTAGTCCCACCTCAGAGGCGTCAGTTTGAATTACAAACACCTTTGTGAAGTCTGGGGTCATGAACACCTGCTATACACAAAGGGCTTGCTTCAATTTCTGGAAGGCCTTCTCGGCTTCGGGATTCCACTTAACCATTCCCGTCAGATCAGTCAGAGGGACGGCAATGGTGGCAAAGTCGGGGATGAGGAATCTGTAATACCCTGTAATCCCTAGGAAGGCACGAACCTCTTTCTTGTTCACTGGTTGGGGCCACTTTTGAATGGCCTTGATCTTATTGGTCTGGGGCTTGTTCAGACCCCAACCAATAACATACCCAAGGTATTTGGCCTCCTCCAGACCTATGGCACATTTTTTTGGGTTGGCTGTTAAACCTGCTACCCTCAGCGACTCTACCACTGCCTGCACCCGGGGCAGATGTGATTCCCAATCTGGGCTGTGGATGATCACATCATCCATATAGGCCGCTGCATAGGGCTGATGCAGGCTCAACATTTTTGCCCATCATTCTCTGGAAGGATGCAGGGGCCCCATGCAGACCAGACGGCATTCACTTGTATTGGAAGGACCCCTTAGGGTAGAGAAGGCAGTCTTTTAAACCTTTGCTGACTCAGTTGGGGGCATTTGCCAGTATCCCTTAACCAGTTGCCGACCGCCCGCCATGGCTTGACGGCGGCAACAAGGTTCGTTATAGTGAAACGCCGTCACCTGACGGCAGCCGCATGAATGAGTATTGTGGGCGTGCGCGACGCCGGAGGTTCGCTCGCTGTGTTCCGGGGGGCCTGGGAGCGGGTACGGCGGACTTGATGTCCATCGGTTACCCGCGATCACCCCCCCAGAGCGACAGAATGGAGGTCCATGTATGTAAACACGGATCTCCGTTATGACAGAAGGGCAAAGTATGTGATCACAGGCTCCCTGGATGTGGGAGCCGTGATCACTCCCCTCCCCCTGCCCGCCCAGCCCCCATAAAGTTAGAACACACTGAGGGAACACAGTTAACCCTTAGAGCACCCCCTCCATGTTAACCCGTTCACTGCCAATGGCATTTTCACAGTAATCAGTGTATTTTCATAGCACTGATGGCTGTATAAATGCCAATGGTCCCAAAAAAGTGTCAAAATGGTCCAACATATCCACCCCAATATCGCAGTCCCGATAAATATCTCAGATCGCCGCCATTACTAGAAAAATATAAAAAAAATTAAAACCTCATAAATTAATTCTCATTCGTAAACCCAACTTTTGCGCAAACCAATCAATAAACGCAGATTGCAATTTTTATTTACCAAAAATATGAGGACAAAGGGGGGGACAAAAACCTTTGGGACTTTGAATGAGACGCAAGGGAAGGTTTATGCCTCCATCCCTGTAATGTTGCAACAAAGAGGGGAGGTTGGGACTTTAAATGAGGTGTGAGCGGTGTGACCAAAATGATTCTATATGATAAAAACAGTCATCCTTCTATCCATCTCCAACTCCTTGTTTATTGGTTTACCTGATCTATTTGGTTACCTTTATCCCCCCCCCCCTTTTTCTAGAATATCGAAGCATTGCTCCTGATGAGTGGATGGAGGTTCACGAAACATCAAAGCCTACTCTGATGCATCCACATCACACTGACAATTTTAGATGGTTCTGACTCTCTACCATAAATTGTGCTACCAATGACCTTTACAGGGTGTACACTGGCCATATTTATTTTATGTTACGTGCCTTGTCATCATTATAGTTACCATGCTTGTATATTTGGACTATTTTAAACGCTTTTTATGCATTATACTGTATTTTACTGTACTGTGTCTTGCCTACATTTGGATAATAAACATACTTTTGCTTTTATCATATGGAATCATTTTGGTCACACCGCTCACACCTCATTTAAAGTCCCAACCTCTGCCCTTTGTTGCAAAAATATGAGGAAGAATATAAATCGGCCAAAACCGATGAAAAAAAAATGTTTTTTTATATATTTTTTTTTGGATTAGTATTTTAGCAAAAAGTAAGAAATACTGTTTTTTTTGCAAAATTGTCACTCTTCTTTTGTTTATAGCAGTGATCAGAAATGAGGCAGGGGTGATCAAATACCACCAAAAGAAAGCTCTATTTGTGGGGGGAAAAAAGGATGCAAATTTTGTTTGGGTACAACGTCAAACGACCGCGCAATTGTCAGTTAAAGTGACGCAGTGCCGAATCGCAAAAAGTGCTCTGGTCCTAAACTGGGAAATCCTTCCGGGGCTGAAGTGGTTAATTAGGTCTAGGGTTGTTATGTACCGGGCATCTCCCAACCTATCCACAAGTTCGTCAGCCCGCGGCATTGGGTATGCGTCAAATATAGACACGTCATTCAGCTTCCTGAAATCGCTACAGAACCGGATAGTGCCATCGGGCTTTGGGACAGGTACTATAGGGCTCGACCAAGTGCTGTGGGACTACCTCTATCACGTCTAACTCCAACATGGTTTTTATTTCTCTCGCCACCGCCTCTTGTCTAGCCTCAGGTATTCGGTAGGGTTTTACATTTATACGGATCTCAGGTTCCGTTATTATGTCATGTTGTAGTACAATGCTCAGTCCGGGTAGGAAAGAGAAAAAGTCTATTTTTACTGACAAATTCCTTAACGTCGTTTTGTTGCATTCGTGACAAGGACTCGGTTATGGGGACATCCGGGGTCAGGGGTAACCTGTCCTTTTGGGGAGTGGGCATTGCCAATAAACTCTCTCTGTCCTTCCACGGTTTTAGGAGATCAATATGGTAAATCTGGTAAACTTTGTAGTTTACTTCTCCTACTCTTTCACTAATCTTAAAGGGGCCCTGCCACTTTGCTAGGAATTTACTTTCAACCATGGGGACTAGCACCAGCACTCTGTCTCCGGGGTTGAAAGTCCAGGTTTTGGCACCCCGATTATAAACCCTTCTCTGGGCTTCCTGGGCTTGCTCTATATGCTTTTGTACAAGGGGCAGAACAGCTGTGATTTGATTCTGCATCAAGATGTGCTCTGTGATGCTTCTATATGGGGTGGCTTCTCCTTCCCACATCTCTTTTGCAACATCTAGCAGCCCCCTGGGATGTATACCATATAAGAGTTCAAAAGGGGAATACCCCGTAGATGCCTGTGGAACCTCTCGTATGGCAAACATGATGTCAGGAATAGTCCCTCCAGCTGGTGGTGTTGTGGCTCAGGGGTCCATGGGCTGCAGTTCCGGTATACACCAGCAGGTGTCAGTAAGAGCTCACCTGTTGATGACTCCTGGATCCATGGGCTGCAGTTCCAGAGTCCACCAGCGGGTGTCTCCAACAATCAGAGGCTCATGAGTCACCACCTGATGCTCGTTGCAGGAAGGATATATAAACCTTGTCTACCATATGCTTGGTGCCTTGGCGTTTGCTCTCCATGTGCCTCTGAATCCCGAATCCTGTATCTGGAACTCTGAATCTGCTCCTGGACCCCTGTCTTCAGCCTGATCTCTCCCCAGCATTCCCCGGCATCCGTTCCCGTTCCTGTCTTATCCTGCTCCCTGTTCCCTCTGACTGATCTCCCCTGCATGACCCTGGCCTGGCTTAAGTTTACGGTTTGGACATTTCCCTATACATGTTTAAGTAGTTTCTGTGGTTTTGGTTGGGTAGACTGTTATTTTAGATGTGCGTTTAGATCACTATTTACTTATCTTATAAATAAATCATCTTATTTCACTTATGCTTGTGTCTGGTATTCTCTGTGCAGTTCACACATTTCTGGTCACACCAGTTGTGACATAACGCCAAGGCCAATCCTGACCAGAAGTGGCTGCACAGAAAAGCAATCTTGGTTTTGCTGGTTGTGATAACATGCATCCGGAGGAGGTTATTTATTTTTCTCTGCTGCTGACAGAGGATCATGACTATTGCCGCCAGACATTGAAGGAATGTACCAGTGACCAGCTATTAGAATGTATACGTCTTGCTCATTCCCTAATTGATCAGGGCAGTATGTCATTTGGAGAAGTTCAGCCTTTGATTCAGGTTTGTGCAGAGTTTGCTTTGTCAAGTACTCCTACTGGCGGTGATTATTATAATCCGCCCTTTAATGTATCTCAGGTGGTGTTGCTTGTCTGGCTCTTAGAAGATGATAAAAGCTATTTTTTGGAACATTACTCTGTGTATTCACAAAAAGCTCTTTTAGATTGTATCAATGCAGTACACTCTTTAGTTAGACAAGGAGAGTGTAAATTGACATTTGTTCAGCCTTTACTCCAGGCTTGGTCGGATCTGTCCTCCTCAGTATCTGTTGACAAGCGTCCATCCACTAGCCACCAGTTTGTTCAGAGGTCTCTCTCTCCTTCACCTACAGCAACCACAGTCACAGCCCAATATACTCTGCTACCAACCAAATATCAGTACCCCGTTTCCACCTGCTGCACCTACCCTGCCTTTAACCCACCTACCTCTTCTCCGCTGCCTGCAACAATTTCACAAATATCCCCCTTAGCGACCGCTCCCTCTTTTTAACCATACTCCAGCCATACTCTTCCATCAGCAGCACCCCCTACTCACAGCCCTGCAGCCACTTACAGAACTTCAGTGGTTAAACCTAAGAAGAAACTGAAGTTTTTCCCAACCTGCACAATTCAGCCAATATCCAGCCCTGCCTCTACACCAGCCGATCCATCCCAGTCTGCCTCCACACCAGCCGATCTGTTCCAGTCTGCTGCTACACCAGCCGATCTGTTCCAGTCTGCTCCTACACCAGCTGATCTGTTCCAGTTTGCTCCTACACCAGCCGATCTATTCCAATCTGCTCCTACACCAGCCGATCTGTTCCAGTCTGCTCCTACACCAGCCCATCTGTTCCAGTCTGCTCCTACACCAGCCGATCTGTTCCAGTATGCCTCCACTTCAGCCAACCTACTCAAGCCAGCCTCCACACCAGTCAATTTGCTCCAGTCTGCCTCCACACCGGCCAACCTGCTCCAGTCTACCTCCACAATTGCCAATAGTTTGGCCTGCTTCTGACAGACCTGAAAATGCTGTCCAGCCTGCTGATCCAGTGTCCTCTGCTCAACCTGCTGATCCTGTGCCCACTCTCCAGTCTGCTGATCCTGTGCCCGCTGTCCGGTCTGCTGATCCTGTGCCTGCTGTCCGGTCTGCTGATCCTGTGCATGCTTGTCCAGTCTGCTGATCCTGTGCCCACTGTCCAGCCTGCTGATCCTGTGCCCGCTGTCCAGTCTGCTGATCCTGTGCCCGCTGTCCAGCCTGCTGATCCTGTGCCCACTGTCCAGCCTGCTGATCCTGTGCCCGCTGTCAAGCCTGTTGATCCTGTGCCCACGGTCCAGCCCGCTGATCTTGCACCCGCGGTCCAGCCTGCTGATCTTGTGCCCGCTGTCCAGCCTGCTGATCCTGTGCCCGCTGTCCAGCCTGCTGATCCAGGGCCCGTCTGATGACCTGGTGCCTGCTGATCCTGTGCCTGATGACCCGGTGCCCGCTGATCCTGTGCCTGATGACCTGGTGCCAGCTGATCCTGTGCCTGATGACCCGGTGCCTGCTGATCCAGTGCCTGATGACCCGGTGTCCGTTGATCCTGTGCCTGATGACCCGGTGCCCACTGATCTAGTGCCTGATGACCTGGTGCCTGTTGATCCTGTGCCTGCTGACCCGGTGCCCACTGATCCTGTGCCTGATGACTTGGTGCCCGCTGATCCAGTGCCTGACCCGGTGCCCGCTGATCCAGTGCCCGATGACCCGGTGCCTGCTGATCCTGTGCCTGATGACCCGGTGCCTGCTGATACTGTGCATGATGACCCAGTGCCCACTGATCCAGTGCCTGATGACCTGGTGCCTGCTGATCCAGTGCCTGATGACCCGGTGCCCATTGATACTGTGCCTGATGACCCGGTGTCCTTTGATCCTGTGCCTGATGACCCGGTGCCCACTGATCCAGTGCCTGATGACCAGGTGCACATTGATCCTGTGCCTGATGACCCGATGCCCGCTGATCCAGTGCCTGATGACCCCGTGACTTCTGATCCTGTGCCTGATGACCCGGTGCCCACTGATCCTGTGCCTGATGACCCGATGCCCGCTGATCCAGTGCCCAATGACCCGGTGCCCGCTGATCCAGTGCCTGATGACCCGGTGCCCGCTGATCCTGTGCCTGATGACCCGGTGCCCGCTGATCCCGTGTCTGATGATCCGGTGCCCGATGTCCAGTTTGAGGATCCGGTGCCCGCTGTCTAGTCTGATGATCCGGTGCTCGCTGTCCAGTCTGATGATCCGGTGCCCGTTGTCCAGCCTGATGTTCCGGTGCTCGCTGTCCAGCCTGATGTTCCGGTGCTCACTGTCCAGTCTGATGTTCTGGTGTCCGCTGACCAGTCTGATGATCCGGTGCCCGCTGTTCAGTCTGATGATCTGGTGCCTGATGTCCAGTCTGATGATCCGGTGCCCGCTGTCCAGTCTGATGATCCAGTGCCTGCTGTCCAGTCTGACAATCCAGTGCCCGCTGTCCAGTCTGATCTGCTTCTGCCCGCTGCTCAGCCTGATCAGTTGGATGCTTGTGTAAAGGCTGAGGGTTCACCTGTTAATGGGTCGGAAAGCTCTAAACCTTCATGTGCCTTATATGGGTTGTCTGCTTGGCCTAAGATTCAGTTGACGGTTGACTCGAAGTGGCAAATGTGTTACATCCCAGGGAATCCGGCCAGCAGGACACCCAGCCAGTCATCTGACCCCGGCAGTAGGATACTCAGCCAGCTGCATGATCCAGGTGGGGGGGACGTTATCTTCCGATGGATCTTGGCGGTAGGGCGTCTTGCTGGAGAGCCAGGACTTCTTCAGCTTTCAAGAAACATCTTTAGTGGACTTATGTAGCAGAGGACTTTTTCTTATGGACTGGTTCCACTACTGCTGTTTGGAGCGTCCTGAGGCCACTCCTTGGAGGGGGGTACTGTCAGGAATAGGCCCTTCAGCTGGTTGCGCTGTAGCTCAGGGGGTCCATGGGCTGCAGTACCGGTATCCACCAGCAGGTGTCAGTAAGGGCTCACCTGTTGATGACTCCTGGATCCATGGGCTGCAGTTCCAGTGTCCACCAGCGGGTGTCTCCCAGCAATCAGAGGCTCATGAGTCACCACCTG
Organism: Glandirana rugosa; assembly: GCA_018402905.1. Taxonomy (NCBI): domain Eukaryota; kingdom Metazoa; phylum Chordata; class Amphibia; order Anura; family Ranidae; genus Glandirana; species Glandirana rugosa. Next base: position 1,759,303 of record BLSH010063816.1, read on the forward strand.
ATGCTCGTTGCAGGAAGGATATATAAACCTTGTCTGCCATATGCTTGGTGCCTTGGCGTTTGCTCTCCATGTGCCTCTGAATCCCGAATCCAGAATCCTGTATCTGGAACCCTAAATCTGCTCCTGGACCCCTGTCTTCAGCCTGATCTCTCCCCAGCATCTGTTCCCATTCCTGCCTTGTCCTGCTCCCTGTTCCCTCTGACTGATCTCCCGTGCATGACCCTGGCCTGGCTTCAGTTTACGGTTTGGACATTTCCCTATACATGTTTAAGTAGATTCACTATTTCTGTGGTTTTGGTTGGTTACACTGTTTGTTATTTTAGATGTGCGTTTAGATCAATATTTACTTATCTTATAAATAAATCAACTTATTTCACTTACGCTTGTGTCTGGTATTCTCTGTGCAGTTCACACATTTCTGGCCACACCAGTTGTGACACGAGGTACGGCACCAAAAATCCCAAATTCGCCCATCTTTATCCACCACTTTTTTTTTTTAGCATACTCTTGAGGGTCTTGTTAAACCTTTCCACTAGACTGTCAGTTTTGGGGTGGTAAACAGAGGTACAGAGATGGGAGATTTTGTACAACTTGCACAATTCTCTGGTCACTCTGGACATGAATGGGGTACCCTAAACTGTCAAGATCTCTTTAGGGATCCTCACCCGACTAAACACCTGAACTAGCTCCTTGGCGATAGTCTTAGCGTAGGTGTTCTGCAAGGGTATGGCCTCAGGATAGTGGGTTGCATAGTCCAGGATCACCAGGATGTGCTGGTGTCCCCGGGCAGATTTTACTACTGGTCCCACGAGATCCATGCCAATTTGCTCAAATGGCACTTCAATTATGGGAAGTGGGAAAAGGGGACTATAAAAATGGGGTGACGGGGCCGTCATTTGACACTTGGGACATGGGTACCTGTCGCAGCCCATCAGAATACCCGAGTACTTGTCACCAGCCCACCTGAGTACTCGAGTACCTGTCACCAACCCATCAGAGTACCCCAGTACCTGTCACCTGCCCATCAGAGTAACCAAGTACCTGTCAACAGCCCATCAGTGTACCCGAGTACCTGTCACCAACCCATCAAGGTACCCAAGTACCCGTCACCAACCCATCAAAGTACCTGTGTACCTGTCACCAGCCCATCAAAGTACCTGAGTACCTGTCACCAGCCCATCAGAGTACCCGAGTGCCTGTCACCAACCCATCTGAGAACCCGAGTACCTGTCACCAACCCATCAGAGTACCGGAGTACCTGTCACAACCCATCAAAATACCTGAGTACCTGTCACCAGCCCATCAGAGTACCTGAGTACCTGTCACCAGCCCATCTAAGTACCCGAGTACCTGTCACCAGCCCATCAGAGTACCCGAGTACCTGCCCATCAGAGTATCCGAGTACCTGTCACCAGCCCATCAGAGTACCCGAGTACCTGTCACCAGACCATCAGAGTACCTGTCACCAACCCATCAGAGTACCCAAGTACCTGTCACCTGCCCATCAGAGAACCTGAGTACCTGTCACCAGTCCACCAAAGTACCCGAGTACCTGTAACCTGCCCATCTTAGTACCCAAGTACCTGTCACCTGCCCATCTGAGTACCCGAGTACCTGTCACCAGCCCATCAGAGTACCAGAGTACCTGTCACCAGCCCATCAGAGTACCAGAGTACCTGTCACCTGCCCTCCAGATTACCCGAGTACCAGTCACCAACCCATCTGAGTAACTGAGTACCTATCTGCAGCACATCAGAGTACCCAAGTACCTTTTACCAGTCCATTAGATTACCCAAGTACCTGTCTCCAGCCCATCAAAGTACCCGAGTACCCATCTGCAGCCCATCAGAATACCTGAGTACCTATCTGCAGCCCATCAGAGTACCCGAGTACCTATCTGCAGCTTATGCCTCATAGAATATACCTCGGGTGTTTGCTTTCCAAAATGGGGTCATTTTGTGGGTAATTCCACTGTCCTGGTGCTCCATGGCCTTCAAAAGTGTGATAGGTATGAATAAAATTTGATGTGTAATTTATGCTCCTAGAATGCCTGACGGTGCTCCCTGCATGTTCGGCCTCTGTATGTGGCCTGGATATGAAAAAGTTTTACACATGTGGCATCGCAATACTCGGGACGAGAAGCAGAATATATTTTGGGGGTTAATTTTTGCTATGTACATGCTATGTGTTCGAAATATCATTTTCTTTCCACGTTTTTCGAAGACTTGTGGAAAAAAATGAACCATTCAAAAGACTCATAATGCCTCATAGAATATACTTTGGGGTGTTTGCTTTCCAAAATGGGGTCATTTTGTGGGTAATTCCATTGTCCTGGTGCTCCTGGGCCTTCAAAGGTGTAATAGGTTGTTAGGAAATTAGATGTGAAATTTCTGCTCCTAGAGTGCCTGACGGTGCTCCCTGCATGTTGGACCCCTCTATGTGGCCAGGGTGTGAAAAAGTCTCACACATGTGGTATTGCCATACTCGGGACGAGTAGCAGAATATATTTTGGGGGTTAATGTTTGCTATATACATGCTATGTGTTCGAAATAACATATAAATTGACCACTTTGTGAAAAAAAAAAATGTTTTCATTTTCTTTCCACATTTTCTGAAGATTTGTGGAAAGAGATGAACCATACAAAAGACTCATAATGCATCATAGAATATACGTTGGGATGTTTGCTTTCCAAAATGGGGTCATTTTGTGGGTAATTGTCCTGGTGCTGCAGGGCCTTCAAAAGTGTAATAGGTGGTGTCAGGAAAATGCTGTTGTCCATGGAAACCGGGTTTGGAGATCTGTACGCGGGTGCACGTAGCGTGTGCGCACGCCTGTGCGCGTGTGTATGTGTCGGCATTGGCACCAAATGGCCCTATTTTAGTTGAACAGCACCCAGTGCTGTCCATTCTACAGCATGTAGTATACCTGTGAGCCTCAGCTCTGTTCCTGTTTGTTTGATCCTGTTCCCTAAAGACCCGGCTTGCCTGGACCTGCTTGATACCTGCCTACACTGACCCCCGGCTACCCACGACCACTCTTCTGCCTGATCCCTGGTACCCGCCTGATTACGACCTCTGCTTGGACTTTGACTACCCGTTTGCCTGATCATTTGTACAACACCGCCTGCCAGTTTGCGACCCAGCCTGAATCACATTCCTTCCTGTCTGCACGAGCCAACCCGGAATCTCTCACATCATCATCAGAGACTATCCAGCCCTCGTGCCATCCTGCACTCTTGGTCTCCTGTCTACACTACCAGGGGCCCCAGAATCAGGTGCGCAAGAGTGGTTGTTCCATGCATAAGACAGACTCCGCCACCAGGTGCGTGACAGAAACGGACAGCCATGACCAAGTCTGCGCAGGGAACCCACTCTCCTATGGATGATCTGTGTGCTCACCTTGCTGGTCTCACACAGGCAGTAATAAAAAAATCTGCAAGAGGGCTATACCCGGTTGGGGAAACGGGTACAAGAGCTCTCAGCTCCTACAGCCTCTGGAGCTGGTCCATCCGCAGCCCGCACCATCGTGGCCCTGCCTTCGGAACCCAAGGTCCCGCTGCCCGACAAGTTTTCAGGGGATTGTCACAAGTTCCGGGCCTTTCGCAATGCGTGTGAGCTCTACTTCGGCCTCCAGCCACGCAACTTCACCCTTGAGACCACCAAAGTGGGGCTCGTTATCTCTCTGCTGCAGGATGAACCCCAGTCATGGGCCCACCGGCTATGGGAGCAGAGAGACCCGAAGGTCTCCACACTGACCTTATTTTTCCAAGCCATGGCTCAACTTTATGAGGACCCTCACCAGGCAGCCACAGCCGAGGCCGCCCTGCATGCACTCCAGCAGGGTCGTTGCCCCATGGAAGATTTCATCACCGATTGTCGGCACTGGAGTGCAGATACAGCATGGAACAATGCTGCCCTGTGCTTCCAATTTCGGTTGGGATTATCCCCTAAAAGATGAGCTGGCACGAGTAGGGGTGCCTCAAACCTTGGATGCACTTATTAACTTGGCCATCTCAATTGATCAGCGTCTCAGAGAACGCCGCGCCAAAAGACCTTCAGGACAGCTGCGTCCCACTTGGATGCTTCCATGGGTCCCCAGCGACCCAAGTCCGGCTCCTCTCAGTCCAGTGACCTCCTCCTCCTCTCCCCAGGGCTCCTCTGAGCCCATGCAGATAGGGCTCCTTTGCCCCTCGCTCACCACCGAGGAAAGGCAATGACGCTTCTCCCAGAATTTGTCTGTACTGTGGCGAACCGGGTCATGTAGTCAGAGTGTGCCCCGACAAGCGCGGTAATTGTTCTTCTGCTACCCAGATTGGCACACCCATCCCACAGCGTCAAGCTTCTCATTTTACTCTTCTCCTTTCTCTGCAGCTTTCCGGAGGGAATATCCAAGTCCCAGCCATCATTGACTCCGGAGCATGCAGTTGCTTCAGAAACCAGGACTTTGCAGCACTGCACCGCATTCCGTTGCAACTAAAGGCCAACAAGACAGTTATCCATCTAGCAGACGGGTTTCTCATTAAATCCAGAACTGTGACCCATGAAACTGCTCCTCTTCTTACCAAGACATCAGGAACTCTTACTGTTATTGCATCTCCCCTCTTCCCCATCACCTTGGGTCTACCCTGGCTTCGGGCTCACAGCCCCAGCATTGATTGGTCCACAGGGGCCATCCAGTTCAGGTCCTCCTATTGCCAGCAGCATTGCCTTAAACCCGAAGGAGAGGCAGCATCCCCATTACTTTGCCAGGACTCCGATGCGAATCAGAAACCCGTTTACTGCTTGCATCTGCTTATCATCAATTTCTAGATGTCTTTAGCAAGAAAGGAGCTGACAAACTACCTCCTCACAGGCCCTACGATTGCCCTATTGAACTCTTGCCGGGGCTGGAGTACCTTTCGGTAGGATCTACCCTCTCTCGGAACCCGAACTAGTAGCCCTCAAGCCTACCTAGATGACAATTTGGAAAAAGGGTTCATCCGACCCTCCACGTCTCCTGCGGGGGCTGGCATTTTCTTTGTTGAGAAAAAGGACCATTCACTAAGGCCGTGCATTGACTACCAGGAACTCAAGCAGATTACCATTAAGAATCGGTACCCCCTGCCTCTGGTCCCAGAATTGTTTCAGAGGTTGGGTGCGGCAACCATCTTCACCAAACTTGACCTTCGGGGAGCTTACAATCTCACCCTCATCAGGGAAGGAGACGAATGGAAGACCGCATTCCGTACCCGCTTTGGGCACTATGAATATTTGGTCATGCCCTTCGGATTATGTAACGCTCCCGCGACCTTCAAACATTTTGTAAACAATGTGTTTCAGGACTTCTTGAATCTCTTTGTAATTATCTACCTAGATAACATCTTAATCTTCTCCTCTTCCCTTGAGGAACACCGCAAGCATGTTGCTAAAGTCTTGGGCCGGCTCCGGCAACATGGCTTGTATGCCAAGGCAGAGAAATGTGCTTTTGAGTAACCCAGTATCCACTTCCTTGGGCTGATCATCTCTGTCACGGGCATTCATATGGATCCTCAAAAAGGTATCCACTATCTTGGACTGACCGGCACCAACAGACAGGAAAGGGGTCCAACGGTTTCTGGGTTTTGCGAATTTCTACATGAAATTCATTAAGGGCTTCTCGGCCATCGTCACTCCAATCACCCAACTGACCAAGCAGAACTCCCGGTTCCTTTGGTCTACCAAAGCCCAAGCTGCCTTCCAGAAACTCAAATCTCTATTTACGTCTGCACCCATCTTAAAGCATCCAAACCCTGCTCTGCCTTACCTCCTAGACGTGAACGCTTCAGAAACTGCAGTAGGAGCCATTCTCTCCCAGCGACAAGGCCTTGCTCCACCCGGTAGCCTTCTTCTCCCGCAGAACTACGATGTGGGGGATAGGGAGCTACTGGCCATCAAGTCGGCCCTGGAAGAATGGCGGTACCCACTTGAGGGGGCCACACACCCCATCCTCATCTACACTGACCACAAGAACCTGGAGCACCTGAAAACGGCTAAGAGACTGAGACCCAGACAGGCCCGCTGGACACTCTTTTTCTCCAGGTTCCAGTTCCACCTGACTTACAGGCTGGGGTCAAAAAATCTAAAACCCGACGCCCTCTCACGGATGTTCTTGGAGTCAGGAGACACTACTCCGTCTGACACCATACTTCCTGCAAGGAACTTCCTGCTCACCCAAGAAGATGTGTTGTCTCAAATACGACGGGACCTAGAGGGCTCCTCCAATCCCTCTGACTCCAGACAAATAACTAAAGATGGCCTATGGTGGTTTGGGCACAAGGTGTTTGTCCCAACAAGCCTACGCTTCAGGGCTCTAGGTCTCGGTCATGACCACAAATAGGCCGGACATTTTGGGGCTCGAAAGATGGCTGAACTTCTCTCCCGGTCCTTCTGGTGGCCAAGAGCTATGGAGGATTGCAAGAAGTACGTCAGTACTTGCCCCATGTGTGCCCAAAATAAGATGGATAAAGCCAAGGCCTGGGGCCTCCTGAACCTGCTCCCGGTGCCCTAGCACCCATTGTCTCAGCTGGTCATGGACTTCATCGTGGAGTTGCCCACATCAGAAGGATACTCCACCATCTTTGTGGTTGTTAACCGCATGACAAAGATGGCACACTTCCTATCCATGAAAGGTACCTCCACGGCTGCCGAGACGGCGAACACCTTTATCAAGGAAATAAATAGACTTCACGAGTTCCCGGTAATATCGTATCCCACCGGGGGGTCCAGTTTACCTCCAGATTCTGGAAGGCCCTGTGTGCAACATTGGAGATCGAGCTTTCCTTTTCATCTGCTTACCACCCCCAGACCAACGGCTAGACTAGTAAATTAATCAAACTCTGGAACAGTATCTTCGTTGCTTTTCTTCGTTCTCTCAGAACGGCTGGGTTACATTGTTACCACTGGCCGAGTTTGATTCCAACACCATTCACTTAGCCACCAAGCAGTCCCCATTCTGGGCCAACTATGGATTCCATCCCACATTCATTCCTGATCTGAATTCCAAAAGCCCAATTCCAGCGGCACAGGATGTCACAAGCTTCTTGCAGTCCAATAACAAGCTCCTGCAGCACACTCTGTCTGAGACCCAGGAACGAAACAAGGAGGCCTTTGACAAGAGAAGGCGGGGGGAGTTGGGACTCCAGCCGGCCAACCGCATCTGGCTGTCAACCAGGAACCTAAAGTTAGCTTGCCTCTCAAAAAAGCTGGGACCCAGATTCATTGGGCCATTCCCAATCAAGAAGAAGATCAATAGGGTGGCGTTTGAACTGGACCTTCCCCCTTCCTTACGGATCCACCCGGTCTTTCATATGTCCTTGTTGAAACCCGCTGTCCCATACCCCTTCCCAGGACGGAAGGCAGTTCTGCCTGAACCAATCCTGGTAAACAGAGAGGAGGAGTTCGAGGCGGAAGCCATCTTGGATTGTCGAAGGAGGGCTGGGATCACTCAGTACCTGGTCAAATGGAAGGGGTACGGACCCGAAGAGAATTCACGGAAGCCAGAAGAAAACATTCATGCAGCGGAACTAACTCAAGTTTTCAGAAGAAACCGCCAGGAAGTTAGCACCTGGCAAGGCATCCCCTTGGGGGGGGGGGTAATGTCAGGAAAATGCTGTTGTCCATGGAAACTGGGTCTGGAGGACTGTGCGCAGGCGCACGTAGCGTGTGCACGCCCGTGCACATGCGTATGTGTCGGCATTGGTACCAAACGGCCCTATTTAAGTGGACAGCACCCAGTGCTGTCCGTTCTACAGTGTGTAGTATACCTGTGAGCCTCAGCTCTGTTCCTGTTTGTTTTATCCTGTGCCCTGACCTGCTTGATACCTGCCTGCACCAACCCCCAGCTACCCACGACCACTCTTCTGCCTGATCCCTTGTACCTCTGCTGCCCGCCTGATTACGACCTCTGCTTGGACTTTGACTAACCATTTGCCTGATCCTTTGTACCGCCCGCCAGTTGCCAACCCAGCCTGAATCACATTCCTTCCTGTCTGCACGAGCCAACCCGGAATCTCTCACATCATCATCAGAGACTATCCAGCCCTCGTGCCATCCTGCACTCTTGGTCTCCTGTCTACACTACCAGGGGCCCCAGAATCAGGTGCGCAAGAGTGGTTGTTCCCTGCATAAGACGGACTCCGCCACCAGGTGCATGGCAGGGGACTAGGAAATCATATGTGTAATTTATGCTTCTAGAACACCTGACGGTGCTCCCTGCATGTTAGACCTCTCTATGTGGCCAGGCTGTGTAAAGGTCTCACACATGTGGTATCACTATACTCAGGATGAGTAGCAGAATATATTTTGGGGGGTAATTTTTGCTATGTACATGCTATGTGTTAGAAATATCTTATAAATTGACCACTTTGTGTAAAAATAAAAGTGTTTTCATTATCTTTCCACATTTTTCGAAGACTTGTGAAAAAAAATGAACCATTCCAAATACTCAATGCCTCATAGATTATACATTGGGGTGTTTGCTTTCCAATATGGAGTCATTTTGTGGGTAATTCCATTATCCTGGTACTCCAGGACCTTCAAAAGTGTAATGGGTCGAAATTAGATGTGAAAATTCTGCTCCTAGAATGCATGACGGTGCCCCCTGCATGTTGGACCTCTCTATGTGGCCAGGCTGTGAAAAAGTCTCACACGTGGTATCGCCACACTCGGGGCGAGTAGCAGAATGTATTTTGGGGTGTAATTGGAAGTATGCATATGCAGTGTGTGAGCAATAACTTGTTGTTATGACAATTTTGTGCAAAAAATTATAATAATAATAATTTCTTAATTTCCCCAAGAATTGTGGGAGAAAAGTAAAACTTCAAAAAACTCGCCAATGCCTCTTACTAAATACCTTGGAATGTCTACTTTTCAAAAAGGGGTCATTTGGGGGGTATTTGTACATTCCTGACATTTCAGGGCCTCAAGAAATGAGATAGGCCATCAGTACATCAGGTGTGATCAATTTTCAATGATTGGCACCATAGCTTGTAGACTCTATAACTTTCACACAGACCAAATAATATACACTTATTTCTGCTATTTTTACCAAAGATAGGTAGCAGTATAGGTTTTGGCCCAAATTTATGGACAAAAATTACTTATTTGCAAAATTTTATCACAGAAACTAAAAAAAATATTTTTTTTCCCAAATGTTTGCATTTTTTTCACTTATGTCGCAAAAAATAAAAAAATCCAGAGGTTATTAAATTCCACAAAAAGAAAGCTCTAATTGTGTGAAAAAAATGATAAAAATTTTGTTTGGGTACAGTGTAGCATGAGACAGTAATTGTCATTCAAAGTGTGAGAGCACTGAAAGCTGAAAATTGGTCTGGGCAGGAAGGGGGTATAAATGTCCTGGATTGAAGTGGTTAATCTGTGCATGTATGGTGTTGGTTTTTAGTTATTGGTCTTTTAATCATATGCAATAAACTTTACTTTTTAATGGCCTTAGTGTCCCTTCAAGGGCCCTTTTGTGTTTTCACAAGTTTTGTCCTCTGCATACAACCCAGGCCAGAAGAATTTCTGGGTTATTCTCTCCCTGGTTTTCTCCATACCCAGATGTTCCCCATTACATGCCCATGGGCCAGATCTAGCACCATCCTGCGGAAGGGTTTGGGAACCACTAGCTGTTCCACTTCGTCCTCCCTGCGTTTCACCACCTGATAAAACAAATTATTTTTATAATTGTAATTTTTTATTGAAAAAAAAAAAACATTTTTTTATAACAATTGCATCGGTTCAGTGACAAAATATTGTCATTAGCATATGACTAAATACATGAACAGGTGATTACATCCGTTATTAAGTCTTCAATCTTTACAGGTTATGCTCAAGTACATTGTATCATTTGGTAGAGGTTAATACATCAGAAAGGTTAGGGAGGCCATGTTTGACATGTTCGCAGAGTACATCTACATTGACCACATAGAGGAGAAAACCAGTATCAATCCATTTGATCAAAGTGCTGGAACACACACCCTGATTACTCTTGAACATAATATGGAACTTGGCTTGTAGACACTTGTAATGGAGTACCATACTCCGGGTTGTCCCAACATTCCCAGATTCTATTGAATTGGGGCATGGCATCATGTACTTGGGCAGTTAGGTATCCATCCTTCTAATATCAGCTATGATCTGGAGAAATCTGGACCACAGAGGGGTTGTATTTTGTAGCCAGTAGAGTGGGATAATTCTCTTGGCTGCTAGGAGTATATATGAGATCAAGCGCTTGGTAGCCTTGGAGACTCCAGGAAATGGAACAAATTATTTTTAAGCGCCATGTAGGGAAAAGACTACGCCCCCCCCCATTAGGGTCCACAGGTTCCCCATCCATCACCTTCACTGTTTCTCTGGCTCTAAGGAGAGTGACATCCCGTAGTTGTTCTGTACAGAAGTCCTCTCTCCTGACTTCTAAGTCAGGTACAAAATTCGGTTTACTCTCCCTGTCAGGGTCAGAGACATTGTCTGGGTCATTAGCCCCCCCCCCCCCGTTGTGAGCTTTCTTCCAGCTCCTCCGGCTCCCCAGCCAGTACAGGAAAAGGAAGAGGGTCTCCTTCCTCCTCGGTCCTGCCACCAGTCTCCCCTTCCATTTGGCTAAACGGGTCTGGCGACAGGTCCCGTGCTTCCGTAGCAGGGGGAGCTCTATCCTCCAGACTCCCTGTGCCTTCCCATAACCTTCAAAAATGGGGAAAATCCTGCCCACTAGGGCATCATAAAGTGGTGAAGGTACCACCCCCACTGAATGAGTCTGTTAGAAGACATCCTGCCTCAAATGGACTTGTTAGAGTTTATGCGCCTATGCACGTCCGCGTGCACACGCCAAACGGCTCTATTTAAGCTAAGCACAACCTGCAGCAAGTGCTGTCTGATCTACAGCGTTTCATGTGTGTTCCCAAGCAACCTGTAATCTGATTCTCTGTTTCTGTGGCCCGGCTTGCCTGACCCTGCTGATTTCTGTCTGCACCGACCCTTGGCTTGTCTATGACCACTCTCCTGCCTGATCGTCCTGTACTTCTGCTGCCTGCCTGTTGACGACCCTGCCTGAACCCGACCACCCATCAGCCTGCTCCTCCTGTACCGCACCTCCAGCCTGTTTCATGACCCGGCCTGTACGACCACACTTCATGTGCATGAGTGCACCAACGGACTTCCTACCAACATCAGTGACCCAGTCCTACCCTCATGCCATCCTGCACTCCTGAGCTACCTGTCTGCTCTACCAGGGGTTCCTGAGTCAGAGTAGTAAGGGAGATTGCCTACTGCATAAGTCAGACTCTTCCACCAGGTACGTGACAGTATCAGACAGCCATGCCTGAGTCTGCGCAGGGACCCTCTCCAACCAACAAACTCTGCGCACACTTGGCCGGCCTTACTCGGGCAGTGAAGGCTCTCCAAGATGATTACATGTGACTGGAAGGCCGAGTCTTGGAGCTCTCCGCACCACCCGCATCTGGGTCCGACCCGCTTCCTGATCACACCCTCATCACTCTGCCTACGGAACCCGAGGTACCCCTAACCGATCAGTTCGCAGGGGACCGTAAGAAATTACGGGCGTTCCACAACACATGCAAATTATACTTCGCTCTCCAACCTCGCACCTTCTCCCAAGAAGCCATCAAAGTGGGACTGGTCATCTCACTCCTCCAAGGTGAGCCCCAGGCCTGGGCTCATCGGCTACTTGAGCAGAAGACTCCAGAAACCACCAGCCTGGCACGCTTCTTCCTGGCCATGGCGCGCTTATATGAGGACCCGCAACAAGCCGCCACGGCAGAAGCTGCACTCCATATGCTCCAGCAGGGCTGCCGCACGGCGGAGGATTACGTGGTTGAATTCCGGGGAGGGAGCGCGAACACTGCATGGAGCTCTGCAGTCCTCTGCTTCTAGTTCCGGTTGGGCCTGTCCGAACCACTCAAGGACGAGTTAGCTCGTGTGGATGTTCCCACGACCTTGGATGCTTTGATTGATCTGGCCATCCAGATCCATCGGCGCAACTCTTAAAGACTGGTCACCCTCCGGAACCCGATCCACACCCCAGAGGAGAGACTACGTCTGACCCACGACCTGTGCCTATACTGTGGAGCTCCCGGGCACATGGTGCGATCCTGCCCAGCCAAGCGGGATAGGGGTCCCTACCCCATCAAGGGGGAGGTCCTTTCCTTGCCCAGTCCGAGTATGCACTTGGAGCTTTTCTTCACTCTGCAGCTGCCCGATGGAGATGTCCCGGTCCGGGCAATCATAGACTCTGGCTTGCAGTTGTTTCCTGGATTTGAACTTTGCAGCCCAGCACCAGGTTCCTCTCAAACCCAAAGCCCACCAAATGACCATCCACCTGGCCGATGGGTCCACCATTAAATCGGGCACTGTGACTCATGAGACTGTCCCTATTCCAGCCCATACACTGGATGATCACTCGGAGCTATTACGCTTGGACGCCATCATGTCCCCTCTCTTCCCTGTCATCCTTGGGCTCCCTTGGCTTCGGGCACACTGCCCGCATATCGACTGGGTCACTGGCAACGTGCAATTCATGGCCTCCTACTGCCTCCGCCACTGCTTCCCACAGTCTCTGGATCTTGCCCTTACGGTACCTTGCCCGGTCTCTGATCCTGATGCAGAAACCCGCCTGGCTGTCCCCACGGAATACCATGACTTCTTGGATGTATTTAGTAAGAAGGGGTGGATGTGCTGTCGCCACACCGAGCCTATGACTGTCCAATTGAATTGTTACCAGGGGCAAAGGTGCCTTTCGGCAGGATATACCCTCTATCTGAGTTGGAGCTTGCAGCCCTCAAGGCGTACCTGGACGATAACCTGAGAAAGTGTTTTATCAGACCCTCTACATCTCCAGCAGGTGCCGGGATATTCTTTGTCAAAAAAAAAGACAAGACTTTAAGACCCCGCATTGATTACCGAGACCTCAATAAGATCACGGTCTAGAACCGCTACCCCTTGCCTCTAGTCCTGGAGCTTTTCCAAAGACTCGGTTCGGCCACGGTCTTCTCAAAATTAGACCTCAGAGGGGCCTACAATCTCATCCATATGAGGAGGGGGATGAGTGGAAGACGGCCTTCTCGAACCCGATTTGACCACTACGAATATTTGGTCATGCCGTTCGGGCTGTGTAACTCCCCGGCCACCTTTCAACACCTTGTCAACAACATTTTCTGGGATTTCCTTGACCTATTTGTAGTGGTATATCTGGACGATATCCTCATATTTTCCTTGTCCCTGGAAGAGCACCGTAGTCATGTGAAGAGCGTGCTGAGCCACCTTCGTCAGCATGGACTATACGCTAAGACTGAGAAGTGCGCATTCGAATGCTCTAGTATATCCTTCCTGGGCTTCATCCTTTCCGTTTCTGGCATAACCATGGACCCCCAGAAGGTTTCTACTATTGTAGAGTGGCCAGCGCCTACTGACAGGAAAGCGGTTCAATGCTTTGTTGGCTTTGCCAATTTCTATAGAAAATTTATTAAGGGGTTCTCAGCTGTCATCGCCCCCATCACCCAGCTCACAAAGCTGAACACACGCTTCCTATGGACTTCAGAGGCTCAGGTGGCATTCCAACTGCTCAAGAGACTCTTCACCTCTGCACCAGTCCTAAAACATCTGGACCCTACCCTAAGTTACATCCTGGAAGTGGACGCATCCGAAACGGCAGTGGGAGCGGTACTTTCTCAGAGGCAGGGGCCTAAAGCCCCTCTTCACCCCATTGCCTTCTTCTCCCAGAAGTTGACACCTCCAGAAAGGAACTACAATGTGGGAGACAGAGAGTTACTTGCTATTAAATCCACCCACCAGGAATGGTGGTACTTGCTGGAGGAAACTTCACATCCAGTTCTAGTGTTCACTGATCATAAGAACCTGCAATACCCACGTACAGCCAAGAGATTAAAGTCCCGGCAGGCCCGCTGGGCCCTTTTCTTTTCACGGTTCCAGCTCCACATCACATACAGGCCCAGGTCAACAAATGTGAAGCCATATGCCCTCTCCAGGATGTTTCACAAGACAGGGGAGACTCCTCCACCAGATACGATCCTCCCGTCCCGGAGCTTCCTATCAACCCAAGAGGATCTCCTCTCCCAAATCCGACGGTTCCTTGCCAGGTCCGACATCTCTCAGGACTCCAGGCTAATTCAGCATGACGTGTTGTGGTGGCTCGGTGCAAAAGTCTTTGTCCCTGAAGAACAATGTCTGGCAGTCCTGGAACTATGCGACCATAAATTAGCAGGACATTTTGGTGGTCATAGGACTGCGGAGCTACTTGCATGCTCCTTCTGGTGGCCTCGGGTTGACAAAGGCTGTAAAGAATATGTTAAGGCCTGTCCCACCTGTGCTCGCAACAAGGTCGACTGGACCAAAGCCTGGGGGCTGCTAAACCCAATGCTTGTTCCGGAGCGCCCCTGGTCGCATGTGTCCATTGACTTTATAGTCGAACTGCCCCCATCCGCGGGATTCTCCACCATTTTTGTGGTAGTAGACTGTCTCACTAAGATGGCACATTTCATCCCCATGAATGGCACACCTACTGCGACCCAAACAGCGGAAACCTTCATCCGGGAGGTTGTCCGCCTCCACGGAATCCCGGCCAACATTGTGCTTGATCGGGGCGTGCAGTTTACGTCCCGGGTGTGGAAAGCCCTCTGCTCGCTGTTGGGAATCGAATTGGCGTTCTCCTCCGCTTATCATCCCCAGACCAATGGCCAGATGGAGAGAACGAACCAAACCTTAGAACAATATCTCAGGTGCTACTCCTCGTTCTCTCAGGACGACTGGGTCTCCCTGCTGCCGGTAGCCGAGTTCTGGGCGAATCTCGGCCTCATCCCTCCTTCTTGCCTGTCCTGGTACCAGAAAGTACGGTGCCTGCTGTTCAAGACATGGCTGCCTTCCTGGTGGAAAACAACAACCTCTGGTGGGAGACATTATCCCGGTCGCAGGAATTTAACAAGCGAGCCTTTGACAGAGGGAACCGAGGGGAGTTGGACCTGCAGCCGGGCGACCAAGCTTTGTTAGCTACCAAAAACGTAAGATTGTCCTACCCCTCAAGGAAGCTGGGACCCAAGTTCTTTGGCCCCTTTCCAATCAAGAGGAAAATCAATAGGGTGGTGTATGACCTGAGCCTCCCTTCTTCTCTTCGGTACACCTGGTGTTTCATGTATCCCTGTTGAAACCAGTAACCAAGGACCACTTCCCGGGGAGGAGAACGGCCCCACCAGAGCCAGTCACAGTGGATGGTGAGGAAGAGTATGAGATTGAGGCAATCCTCAACTGCAGAGTGAGAGGGGGTGTGACAGTTCTTGATTAAGTGGAAGGGGTACGGACCTGAAGAGAACTCCTGGGAACCCGAGGAACACATCCATGCCAAGGAACGTATCAGGACCTTCTGGAGGAATCACCCCAAACTGAAGGCCCGGCTGGGCATCTGGAGGCTGTCCCTTGCGGGGAGGGCAATGTTAGAAGAAATCCTGCCTCAAATGGACTTGTTAGCGCTTTTTGCGGCACCAAACAGCTCTATTAAAGCTGAGCACACCCTGTAGCAAGTGCTGTCTGATCGACAGCGTTTAGCGTGTGTTCCCGAGCAACCTGTAATCTGATTCTATGTTCCTGTGACCCGGCTTGCTTGACCCTGCTGATTTCTGCCTACACCGACCCTTGGCTTGTCTATGACCACTCTACTGCCTGATCCTCCTGTACTTCTGCTGCCCGCCTGTTGACGACCCTGCCTGAACCCGACCACCCATCAGCCTGCTCCTCCTGTACCGCACCGCCAGCCTGTTTCACAACACGGCCTGTATTACCACGCTTCACGTGCACGAGTGCACCAACAGACTTCCTACCA
Source organism: Glandirana rugosa (assembly GCA_018402905.1). Taxonomy (NCBI): domain Eukaryota; kingdom Metazoa; phylum Chordata; class Amphibia; order Anura; family Ranidae; genus Glandirana; species Glandirana rugosa. The sequence continues at coordinate 1,775,162 of BLSH010063816.1, forward strand.
AAACCAGTGACCCAGTCCGACCCTCGGGCCACCCTGCACTCCCGAGCCACCTGTCTGCTCTATCAGGGGTTCCCGAGTCAGCGTAGTAAGGGAGGTTGCCTACTGCATAAGTCAGACTCTTCCACCAGGTACATGACAGAGTCACACTACCACAAGGGGTGTCAATCTATACCACCACCGTCTGGTAGTCACGAGCGTCCCCATGAATGCAAATGACTCTGACAGTGCTAGGGTGTGACCTTGCAGGGTTTGCACAATTGCTTTTTACCAATGTTACCACACTACCTGAGTCAAGCAGTGCAGTAACTGATCTCACATCAACAAAAATCACACACATTTGCTTCTCCATGCACCTTGAACACGATGCTGTATATGCGACCTGTGCAAAAAGAGTCCTCTCAAGGGTCCCCAAGACCTTCCTGGCTTCTTTAGAAAAAGAAAATTGTGATCTGTCGCACCCGCTGCGACATGTCTCCATCCCTAATGCATACAAACAAGGAACAATTGTGGTCCTGGGACTTTAAATGAGACATGCCACATAAGAACAAAAGTACAAACGTATAAAAAAATTGTTATTTTATTCACATACTGTATAAAGATTGACATATTATTGAACATGATCATTCGCAAAGAACTGGCCGTCAAGGGCCCTGGGAAGAGCTGACATAACACAATACAAGTAGAATAAAATTATCATGAATACAAAAACACATATAATGTAAAAATATATACATGACGAGATACATGAAAATAGATGTAGAAGTCAGATGGTATGTGCATTGATGTAACTCTATGCATTTCGTGGCTTCTAGCCACTCGTCAGGAGTGCAATGCTATGAATTATCGTGGCTGTAAGTATAAATAAGATGTGTTAATCAAACTATTAAGGAATGCAAAATAAGTACACCCATAATAGGGGAAGTTTCTCCTACTTACATGTCAGCTCAAAACATTGATCTAGCTTGAGAGGGAGAGAGGAGAGAGCCATATCAGGGTCCTGGCTTCTTTGGTCAGTCTCCAGGTCTAGAGCCCCCAGTCTCTTTAGACGTATCAGTCTTATCAAATTTTCCAAAGCTCTGAACCCTGGAACAGTCTTATCGGGTCCGTCAGACGACCTTTCACCTCTAGATACATTGGAGTGGGGTGCAGATGGGCGCAACAGGTCCTCAGCAGCCATGTAGCTTTCCACAAGGTCCACAGGTTGGTTGGCGGTTTTGAGGTCCCTATGACTGACCCATTTCCTCAGGGCAGCAGGGAGGGTACGTAGATAGTGGTCCATGACCACGCGCTCCACAATCTGGGGACCTGGTAAGATGAACCAGGTTGAACATCTGCGAATGGGATGGCTTGTCGGTGTGGTAGGTCCACTGATGCACACCTTGGGCCTTGACTGCCACGGTGACCCCCAGGCGTGTGAATATCTCTGCCTTTAGAGTCTCATAGTTGTGGACCTCTGTGACCTGGTTTTTGGTTTCCTGCTGGGCTGCATTGGCTTGCAGCAGGGCCTTCAACATTTCCTCCATCTTTGAAAGTTGCCTCACTGAACTCCACCATGTGTGGGAGATTAGCTCGTGGGGATCACTTTTCAGAGGAAAATATTCAGCATAGAGGTCAGTTTCTTTAAGATCGGGCAGCTTGCCAGGTTTATTATCACAGGTTTGCAAGATCATAAACACATAACAAAACAGAAAACAAAACCTCGCCATCTGGCAATAAACTAAACAATCGAGTTCCTCTCTATACAGTGTGGGGTTGTCCCCTACACCCACAAAACATAAGCATAGTGCAAACCTTGATCTTTGAGTCCAAATTATCACACAGAGCTCACTCAGCTTTCTCCTTCTGAGATGCAGGATAGAGCACTCCTCTGCTCTCTTCCTGGTCATTAAATGCTGGTGGAGAGGGGTTTGAGTGGACCAAAATATCTGGGCTGGAACCAGCTGTGCCACGGTGGCTGGCAAAACCCGGGTTGGACTCTCGCTAGTTGCCTAAAAGTGATGGCATGCGAGGCGACAAGCATCGCCCGTCCATTAAGGCGCCTCGCATAACATCATTATACACTGTATATATACACACACACACACACACAGTATATAAATGTTATGGAGGTTTTAAGTAATCTTCAGGCCTCGATTAAGCATTTTAACACGTGTGTAAAAAAAATGGCCTTAGCAGAGAGAAGGTTAAAATTGGGTATTCTTCAAGAATTACAGCAAGAAAACAGTAAGCAGGGCTACAGTTGAGAAAATGAACTCTATATTAACATCAAAGGACCTACAGAAATCCTCTGAACTTGCTAAAATCTGTTCATGTGTCCATTGCAAGAAAAACACTGTTCAAGGAGACACACTGTGGGGGGAAAAAACTGGATTTTTTGACTTAGAGTAAAATCCCTTTCTCTGAGTTCGTCGACAGGCATAGCGATTCTTAGGACTAAGTGGGTTATACTGTCCTCTTCAGGAGTTTACTAGGCAGAACAGGCAGTTCTAACAGCAAAAATAACAGTAACAGGCACAGCCCCTCCCAGGGGGCAGTCCCCACTGGCAGATAACCCCACACCCAGCTGCTGCTAGCTCAGTTCGTAACAAGCAGTGCAACATCTAGAGGGGTGGGTGCTGTGCCTGTTGATGAACTCAGAGAAAGGGATTTTACGGTAAGTCAAAAAATCCCGCTTTCTCTTTCGTTCGTCAACAGGCACAGCGATTTTTAGGACTAAGTGGGACGTCCAAAAGCAGTGCCAAAAATGAGGGGTGGGTAACAGAACAACAGAACTACACCCAATCAGTGAGGAACCACGCGTGTCTCACACGGCCGCCTGCAAAACTTTGCGGCCAAACGCAGCATCCGAGGATGCTAAAACATGAACTTTGTAAAACTTTGAGAAGGTGTGCACAGAGGTCCAAGTAGCCACCTTGCACACTTGAGACACAGACACCTGATGTCGGAAAGCCCAGGAAGTGCTAATTGCCCCGGTAGAATGAGCCGTAATCGGAAAAGGAGGCTCCAGACCCCGAACAGCATAGGCTCGGGTCACCGCCTGTCTAATCCAACGTTTGATAGTGGCCGATGAGGCCGCCAAACCTTTGTCGCCGTAGTCGCCAGATACACCCGCGGGGCCCAAACAACATCCAGGGAGTGCAAAGCAACCTCCTTAGGGTGAGACGGGCGTGGGCATAGCGAAGGAAGAACAATGTCCTCATTGATGTGGAAAGATGACGCCACCTTTGGCAAAAAAGAAGGAGATGGGTGCAAGACAGCCTTATCCTTATGTAGGACCAGATAAGGAGACCTACAAGACAAAGCCGACAACTCAGACACCCTCCGAGCGGATGTGATAGCCACCAGAAAAGCCCCTTTCTGCGAAAGCAAATGCAGAGAGATTTCCCTGATATTTTCAAAGGGCGGCTTCTGAAGTACTGAGAGGACCAAATTGAGGTCCCATGGCGCCAAAGGCACCGTACCTGGGGGGCGACATGTCGAACCCCCTTGCATGAAAGTACGGATCAATGAATGCGTCGCCAAAGGACGCTGAAAAAAGATCGCCAGAGCAGAAACCTGACCCTTGATAGTGCTCAACGCCAGTTTCTGGTCGAGGCCCTTCTGTAGGAAGGCCAGAACTCGAGACACCGAGAAAGAACGAGGGTTCCACCCCCCGGCTTCGTACCAGGCAATGTAAGCCTTGCAGGTGTGGTGGTAAATCTTACGTGAGGTGGCCTTATGTGCCTTCAACATGGTTGGAATCACCGAGTCCGAAACCCCTCGATCCCTCAACACCTGGGATTCAATAACCAGGCAGTTAAAGCCAGAGAGGGTAAAGCAGGGTGCAAGATGGGCCCCTGGGACAGAAGTCCTCGCAAAATGGGAGGTGCCAGGGAACGTCCACCACCATCCGTACAACGTCTGCGTACCAAGGACGCCTTGGCCAATCTGGAGTTACCAGAACGGTCGGTATACCCTCCGCTTCTATCCTGCGCAGAAGGCGCGGAAGCAGTTTGAGAGGAGGAAAGGCATAGATGAGTCGATACCGATCCCACGGAGCTACAAGAGCATCTGCCGCGTCCGCTAAGGGGTCCCTTGTCCTGCTCACGAAGGTCTGCACCTTCCGACTGAGGCGGGATGTCAACAAGTCTACATCCGGAACACCCCATCTCATCTAGGGCCCATTACCCAAATCACACCCTGGGAGCCCCAGGCAGGGGAAGGGGGGTGCGACAGCAGGGTACCGGAGGGGTGAGGGAGGGGGCACAAGCGAGGAAGAGGGGCGAAGACCACCCACTATGCTACACCCCGGAGGGGGGACCCGCCAGCTCCCCCCCGGGCCCCCAAAGGGGAGGGGGGGCGTACTTACCCCATATAGTCGGGCGGTGCGGGGGATCCCACCCGAGACAGCTTACATGCTCCCGGCTAGGGAACGTTTAACCCGCAGGGCCACCTCGTCCGGTTGGGGTCTGTCGCGGTTGACCCAGCGCGAAGCATCCGGTCTAAGGCGTGATGGCCGGCTGGGGAGACTACCTGGATCGAAGAACCAGCCTGTCGCCCAGCACGGCTGCTTGATTGTATTCTTCATCCGTGAGGCTGTCCCAGGACAGCCGAAAGTGGCCCAGAGAGGTGCCACAGATGAGCCTAGGTCTAACTCCTTGCGCTAGGAGAAAAACTGAGAAAAAACTGAGCTAGCAGCAGCTGGGTGTGGGGTTATCTGCCAGTGGGGATTGCCCCCTGGGAGGGGCTGTGGCTGTTACTGTTCTTTTTGCTGTTAGAACTGCCTGTTCTGCCTAGTAAACTCCTGAAGAGGGCAGTATAACCCACTTACTCCTAAGAATCGCTGTGCCTGTCGACGAACGAAAGAGAAAACATCAATACATCAAAACCTCATTAAACAGCAAAACTTGGCTGAGGAGACATTATGAATTTGGGCATGCACAGCTCTTTAAAACAGAGGGAACAATTAATTGAACACTGTACGAAGAGATTTCACTGGAGACTTAACAGCTATCTGGTGAAGCAAAGAAACAATAAGTCAAATCAACAACAAGAGAACATGTGGCCAGTGTGACCAAGGCTATTAAAGGCCACAACCCTATTGAGAAGCTGGCCTACAATGCACCTCTTACCTTTTGGCAAGCACAAGCCAGGCATGTTGCTCCTTAGCACTACCCTAATGGGTCCCCTTGTTCAATGCGGATTCTTAGCACTTTGATTATGTGCCCCCTTGTCATTTGCAGACACTTTGCAGTGACACAAGCAATGTGTTCCACCTGTATACCGCATGTGTAGCTTTTATGTGCAGGTTTATTTTTCCCAGATGGCTTATTGCCTACAATCGCCTATAAAACGCTGGAGTCTTTGCAAAGGAAGCCACAAATGAAGTGCTCAAAAGTACTCAAACAACTTACTTTTCCCAATACATACTATTCACACACACACATACAGCATCTCACAAAAGTGAGTACACCCCTTTGTAGTGAGTGTACAGCTTTTATAACAGTGTAAATTTGCTGTCACCTCAAAATAACTCAACACAACCATTAATGCCTAAACCGCTGGCAACAAAAGTGAGTACACCCCTAAGTGAAAATGTCCAAATTGTCAATATTTTGTGTGGCCACCATTATTTTCCAGCACTGCCTTAACCCTCTTGTGCATGGAGTTCACCAGGTTGCCACTGGAGTCCTCTTCCATGACAACATCACGGAACTGGTGGATGTTAGAGACCTTGCGCTCCTCCACCTTCCATTTGAGGATGCCCCACAGATGCTCAATAGGGTTTAGGTCAGGAGACATGTTTGGCCAGTCCATCAACTTTACCCTCAGGTTCTTTAGGAAGGCAGTGGTCATCATGGAGGTGTGTTTGGGGTCGTTATCATGTTGGAATACTACCCTGCGGCCTAGTCTCCTGCAGTCTGCTGCAGTATGTCACAGTATATGTTGGCATTCATGGTTCCCTCAATGAACTGTAGCTCCCCAGTACAGGCAGCACTCATGCAGTCCCAGAACATGATGCTCCCTCCACCATGCTTGACTGTAGGCAAGACACACTTGTGTTTGTACTCCTCACATGGTTGCCGCCACACACGCTTGACACCATCTGAACCTAATAGGTTTATCTTGGTCTCATCAGACCACAGGACATGGTTCCAGTAATCCATGTCCTTAGTCTGCTTGTCTTCAACAAACTGTTTGCGGGCTTTCTTGCGCATCATCTTTAGAAGAGGCTTCCTTCTGGGACGACAGCCATGCAGACCAATTTGACGGAGTGTGCGGTGTATGGTCTGAGCACTGACAGGCTGACCACCCACCCCTTCAACCTCTGCTGCAATGCTGGCAGCACTCATACGTCTATTTCCCAAAGACAAACCCTGCATATGACACTGAGCACATGCACTTAACTGCTTTGGTCGACCATGGCGAGGCCTGTTCTGAGTGGAACCTGTCCTGATAAACCGCTGTATGGTCTTAGCCAACATGCTGCAGCTCATTTTCAGAGTCTTGGCAATCTGCTTATAGCCTAGGACAACTTTATGTAGAGCAACAATTCTTTGTTTCAGATCCTCAGAGAGCTCTTTGCCATGAGGTGCCCTGTTGAACTTCCAGTGACCAGTATGAGAGAGTGAGAGTGATAACACCAAATTTAACACACTGGCTCCCCATTCACACCTGAGACCTTGTAACACTAACAAGTCACATGACATCGGGGAGGGAAAATGGCTACTTGGGGCCCAATTTTGACATTTTCACTTATGGGTGTACTCACTTTTGTTGCCAGCGGTTTAGACATTAATGGCTGTGTGTTTTAGTTATTTTGAGGGGACAGTAAATTTACACTGTTCCACAAGCTGTACACTCACTATTTTACATTGTAGCAAAGTGTCATTTCTTCAGTGTTGTCACATGAAAAGATATAATAAAATATTTACAAAAATGTGAGGGGTGTACTCACTTTTGTGAGATACTGTACATATGCAAGGCCGAACATGAACAGCAGCTCCGTACAGAAAAAATCATCTTTTCATATTTTATTATGCAGGCATAAACAAATGAAGCATGACTTTTCAAGCAAATAGTTAAAGGAAAAGTATGGAACAAGCTATTTTGGCCATACTTCCCCTGTGGATCACAGGAGTGCACTTAGTTGTTTTGCACTCCTGTGACCCAGATTCAGCCAACAGTGGGCTAAAATTCTCTGCTGGCTGACATTACAGAGCCAGTCCAGTCTCTGCAGGGATCCCAACAATGATCTCAGGATCTGCCCACATGCTTGACCGGCAGCTGACTTAGCCTCTCAGCATGTTGCTAGGACAGTGTTTCTCATCTCCAGTAATCAAGGCACTCCAACAGGTCATGTTTTCAGGTTTTCCATTATTTTGCACAGGTGATTTGATCAGTTTTACTGCATTAGTAATTACTACAGCTGTTTCATCTGAAGGAAATCCTGAAAACATGACCTGTTGGGGCGCCTTGAGGACTGGAGTTGAGAAACACTGTGCTAGGAGACTGAGCCAGCTGCTCCTGCCCTCTCCAAAGTCTGGAGCAACAGTAAGTGCTGGAGGGGTTCAGCTGGGCATTCACCGCTGTGTGCTCAGAGCAGACCCGAGTGTTCAAAGGCCTTTGATTGCTCAGTCCTTGGTGTAGAGGGGACCTAGGTGAGTAAGAATGTTTTGTTTTCTAAATCCTGCACTTCTCTTTTAAGTAGCTAAACGGGTCATTTTCAATAAAAAAATTGTAAAAAGTATAAAGCGCATAAAAAAGGTTCACGCCCAAAGATCAATTTCACAGACCATCTGCTCAGAAGCTTTGCGTAATCACTGCAGATTTGACTTAATTGTGATAAAATGTATGGCTTAGGAATGCTAAAAGATCAGACAAAACTACTGGGGTTAAATCAAAGCAGAAAGCTGGCCTAGATGCAGCGGTTGCTCATCATGCTACTAAAAGCATTTAAATTGCAGGACAGCAAAAGTAATAACATGAGCATTGTTATGTCCTTCAGTGACTGGTGGGGAGTTTGTTTTAACTTGCCAACCAAAGACTAGCAAAGAGAAGTTATTTCACATGGCAAAAGAGTCCAGCAGTTGATAGCACCAGGGATAGCCTTAAGGGCACTTTCACACTGGGGCGGAGGAGGGGTGGTAGTGGAAAAGCACCGCTAATTAGCGGCGCCTTTACCAATATTATAGCGATGCTATGATGCTGCCATTGTAAACATTCACTATATTAAATCATAGTAAAAAGCAGCGCTATAATCAATAAATCAATAAACCATAGTGCAAATGATGCAATAATGTGCAAAAAGTTCATGCAAAGTCGCAGCAAAAGTGCCAGTGCAAACTAAATGTGCAAGACAAACCAGTGCAAAATTGCGACAATATAAGTGTCCATAAACAGTCCTCCTTTAAGTGTGCAGCATCAATCCTTCATACTTGTTTCCATCACCAAAAAAGACTGCATGCAGGTGATCACACCAGAGGCTTACCAGATGTCTGGATTAAAATCGCCTGTATATCAGAGAAAACCTCAGCCAAATACCCCTTAAATGAGGTCCACACTTCCAAGGAACAATCGATCCCCCATGTATCACTCATAAGAAACAGAGAAGATTCCTCATAGTGTATCTCTTTAAAGCGGAGTTCCACCCTAAAGTGGAACTTCCGCTGGTTGGATTCCTCCCCCCCTCAGGTGTCACATTTGGCACCTTTCGGGGGGGGAGGGGGAAGAGGACACCTGTCTTTAGACAGATGTCCTTTTCCACACATCCGGGAGCTCTGCCCGGCGGACGCGGCCGCTGACGTCAGAAGCCCGGCTCCCTCCTCCCTGCTCGCTCTGCTACTGGCCACCTGGCCAGTAGCAGAGCGCGGCAGAGCATGCGCATGCGCAGTAAGGTGCCCGGCGTGAAGCTGTACTGCTTACACGTCCAGGTTCCCTTACCCGCGATGGAGGCGGCTGCACCCGTCCCCCGATCCGAAGATCGGCGGCGGGTGCCGACATCGCTGGACTCCAGGACAGGTAAGTGTCCTAATATTAAAAGTCAGCAGCTACTGTATGTGTAGCTGCTGACTTTTATTTATTTTTTTTAGCCCGGACCTCCGCTTTAAGCAGGTGAATTTATTTAAAAGGATAAAATTGCGCTTACATCAAACCATAAAATCATTCGCAGTGTGAAAAAGCAGAGACATCTACCAGTCAGCTGTTCCTCGCTCCTCCTAGCGTACTAGCCTCTGGTGTGCCTGATGCATCAGCTCTCCTCGGGCTGCCGTGTAGCCACGCCCCTACGTTTCGTCACTTCCGACTTGATCACAGGGCTGAGCCGTAGAAAATATTATGTGATAGCATTCTATGTTGAAAACATTTTTTTAATCATAAATTAAATAGCGTGCTGTTAAGTATTGCTTATCGGGAAAAATTACCATAAATTGTTGCACTAACGCTTAGATCGATATGTGAGTGGTAGTATGTCATGTGTTTGTTTGAAATAATAAAAATAATAAAATATATTTTGATCCTAAGTTTTCCAGTGTGCTGGTAAGTATTGCTTAGTGGGAAAGATAATCCTAAATATTGTAAAAAAAATTTTTAGGTCAATATTTTATTAACCCCTTCCTTACCCGGCACTTAAACCCCCCTCCTGCCCAGACCAATTTTTGGCTTTCAGCGCTGTCGCATTTTGAATGACAATTGCGCAGTCGTGCGACGTTGTACCCAACTAAAATTTGCATCCTTTTTTTCCCACGAATAGAGCTTTCTTTTGGTGGTATGTGACCCCCTCTGCGTCATTTCTGATCGCCGCTATAAACAAAAAATGAGCGACAATTTTGCAAAAAAGAACAATATTTTTTACTTTTCATTTCAGGTTTATTCAGTTTAAAGAAGTTGTACATAGCGTTAACATTCGAGATACAGAATTAGGCATATGACATGCAATGTTGAGTGAATCCAATGATATCAATTATTGAAATCTTCCAGTCATTCAATCATAGCTCTATACACGTGTACTCATAGATCATCAAGAATACAGGCGGGAAACATTACCATGTAAACATTATAGTTCATTCAACGGTGTTTCATCTCCCTGTATAGGGCAGTGGGTTGTTAATTCGGCACGTAGTCGAGGAAGAAGTGCCCATCTCGAGCTAAAGGTCCCATAAGTTGTTTAAACATACTGATGTACAGTTTTAGTATATTCAGGATAGATACATGTTGAAGAAATTTGACTTATTTGGACTTTACTTTTCATTTTTTATAACAAGAAAAAACGTTTTAACAGCGAGTAAAAAACAAATATCGCCGCTAGTCTTTACTGCGTCTCCCCCAGTGTATGGTGGTT
>BLSH010063816.1:1785489-1801511 GCA_018402905.1 Glandirana rugosa
TTTTTTTTTTTTTTTTTTTTTTTTTACCCCTGGGATTGACCCCCCCCACGCCCCCACCAGCCACTGGACCCCTGGATCCCCCCGCTGGGGGGTAAGAGTTAAATGAAGAGAGAGTAGAGGAAAGACTTGAAATAGATAGGACTTATATGATTTTGACATGTAGTCATACAAATTTGTTGAATACCCTGGAAATCGAGCTCTACCCGTGAAGAAGGAGCTGATGCACGGCTTAATTGTTGGGTGACGGGATATGTCCCTCTACTTTGTGGCAACTTACTTGATATTACAAATGTACCATTACAAAGGGCGGACATAAGAACTACTAGATACTCATGTGCACATATCTCGATACTAACTTACTGACCTTCTAAAGTTATTAACTATAGTAACCTAAGTGAGTTGTAACGTCCACCCCCGCACCCCCCCCAGTTAGGGTCCCCATTTTTTTTTTTTTTTTTTTTTTTTTCTGCGGGCTGAGTCGTTTGTTAAGGTTAATGTTGTTTTGACCTTTTTGAAGCAAGTGCTCATCAGAGCCCTCCAGGGCTTCAGCCAGATGGTAGTAATTGTTCGTATTGTGCCGAAAATCTGAATTCAAACCAGGGAGACCATGTTTTGTGGTATCTCTCCACTTGATCCTCCGATTGAGCCCATGTTTCCTCCATATGACAGATTTCGCCAATTTTTCGTAACCACTCTGGGATGGTTGGGGGGGCTGTGGACTTCCACCTAGTGGGGATCAAAGATTTTGCTGTATTTAATAGGTGTTTGGTCAGGGATTGTTTGTAGCGTTTCAGGGACATGTTATTGATGTGTAGCAAGCAACAGGCCTGGTTGAGAGAGAGTGATGTGTCTGTAATTTGTCGGATTAGGTCCTTGACCCCTGTCCAGTAGTCTTGTAGCCGTGGGCATTCCCACCATATATGTACTAGTGTGCCTGTGGCCTCCCCACATCTCCAGCATAAGTCAGAGGAAGTTGGGTACCACTTTTTGAGTTTAGCCGGCGTCATGTACCAATCCGTCAGTAATTTATATGCAGTTTCTTGTGTCCTTGTGCTAATCGAGCATTTGTGTGCCAGGATGCAAGCTCGCTTCCACTGGCTCTCCGAAATGTCTGTATCCAAAGCCACCGACCAAGATTTTTTGAATCTGTCCTCCTGGGAACAATCAGATTGGTTCAACCAAGAGTAGATAGTTGAGGTTGCCTTAGTGACATGTTCTCCTCTCAAGCAGGTCTGTTCTAGGTTAGTTGGAGGTCTACAATATTTTTTACTTTTTGCTAAAGTGCAAATCCATTAAAAAAAATGATTCATCAGTTTTGGCCGATATTTATTCTTCTACATATTTTTGTAAAAAAAAAAAAAAAATCGCAATCGGCGTATATTGATTGGTTTGCGCAAAAGTTATCGCGTCTACAAACTGGGAATTGATTTCTGGCGTTTTTATTATTTTTTTTTTTTTACTAGTAATGGCGGCGATCTGCGATTTTTATCGGGACTGCGATATTGGGGCGGACATGTCGGACATTTTTTACACATTTTTGGGACCAATGACATTTATTCAGCGATCAGAAATTTAAATGTCCACTGATTACTGTATAAATGTCATTGGCAGTGAAGGGGTTAACCTGCAGGGGGCAGTGAAAGGGTTAACAAATGTTCTCTGGGTGAGTTCTAACTGTGGGGGGGATGGGCTGGTCGGGACATAACAGATCTAACTGATCCCAGTGACAGGGATCAGTAGATCTGCTTGTCCCCTGTCACAGAACGGGGAACCGCCGTGTTTACAACGGCGGTTCCCCGTTCTGAGGCTCCTAAATGTGATCGGCGGGTCTCGGGCGGACATCGAGTCTGCCCGACCCACGGGCACGCTCGTGCAGAGTGCGGCGCGCGCGCCGCCGCTGCCTCCAGGGGGTGCGCCTGGAGCATGCGCAGTGGAGAACGTCCATGGACGTCCTCCGGGCATTTCAGGTCCGCGCTGGAGCCGTACTTCGGCTATAGCGCGGACCTGGAGTGGTTAATTGCTTTGCTTAGAGAGGATATGTGAACGATATGATCGAATAAAATATGTCTGTGTGAAACGAAAGGGTTTAGAATGGATGTGGTGAAAATGTGCTCAACTCCAATAGATAAAGTGTCCTGTGCAAATATCGATCAATTACAATAAGTAAATATTGTGTTCCGTATAAAATAGATAAGATAAAATGATTCACAAGTTGCATAAATATGGGTAATCAATTTTGCTAGTTCAGCTAAATTCATAAATAATTGTGCATATAAATAAAGAAATAAAAACATATATCACACAAGGAACAAAATCCAATCAAAGATTTAAAATAGTGGTGTCCTTTCACACAGACATATTTTATTTGATCATATCCTTTAGGATCAAAATCTATTTTAATATTTTTAAGAAAAATGTTTTCAACATAGAATACTATCACATAATATTTTCTACGGCACACAACCAGAGCAGCGCAATACCCACCATAATTCACACCATAGTAGGCCTACCCTGCCCCCTGTACCTAGTCTACACAGTTCCCCCTTCCCCCACCTTTGGTACTTTTTCTATCCAGCCTAGACCTTATGAGTTTTCCCCCCTTAGTCCCCCCCCTTTTTTTCTGTTCTTCTCTACTCCCTTCTTTTCCCCACCTTCCCCCCTCGCCAGCCAACACATATCGAGCATTCACGTACGTGTACCCTGCTCTGACCATGACGCATGCCAGCATGACTTCTACCCCCCATCCTTAAAAATGTACTCTCTTAATGCCAAGGGGCTGAACATCCCCGTGAAGAGAAGTAACATTCTGGCGGAGGCATTCAAGCATAGGGCACAGGTCCTCTTCCTCCAGGAGACCCATTTTAAGGCAGAGGCTATTACATGCTTCTCCAATAGCAGATTCCCAACAGCGTTCCATGCCACCTGTCCAGACGCGAAATCTAAGGGTGTTTCTATCCTACTTTCAAAAATGTGCCATATTACCATCAAATTCTTGAACTGACAGGACGATACATATTTCTTAAAGGCACATGGCGGGACAAACCCGTTACCCTGGCCAACATCTACTGTCCCAATGCCCGACAGGTGCCTTTCTTGAGGGACCTATTTTCTAAGTTGACCCTGTTTGCAGCAGGGATGCTGATAGTGGGTGGGGATTTTAATGTATCATTCGACCCACTATTGGATACCCCCACGGGAACCTCATCCATACCTTACTCAGCCCTCCGACAGATAAAACTTTTATTGGCCTCCTTAACATTGCATGATGCTTGGAGGACCTTTTACCCCCAAGAACGAGACTTCATCTTTTTCTCTACGCCTCATAATCGCTATACACATCCGGACTATCTTTTCGTGTCTCAATCTGACCTCCCATATGTCCACAGTGCAACTATAGAAGCTATGGTCCTCTCGGACTATCATCCCATCACCCTCACTTTATCAGCCCCTGAAACTGTCACCTCCACTAAGATTTGGAGATTGGATCTGTTCCTTCTCGTTGATTTAGCTGACAATTTCTTCCAATTCTTCCAACATAATGACACGCCTGAAGTTTCTCCCATGTTTCAATGGGAGGCTCATAAGTGTGTGATTAGGGGCACCTTGCTGTCCATAGCGGTGCGGAAAAAAAGGGAACGAGGGGCTAAGATAGCAGAACTCACCTTGAAATTACGCTCTCTAGAGTCCCAACACAAACGCTCTTTAGCACTTAAAGTGGCTAACGAGCTAGCTGAAACGCGTTCTCTTTTGTCTGAGGAACTCTTCAAGAAAGCCAGGCGCAGACACATCTTAGCACAGAAGTGGTTTTATGATCAGGGCAATAAACCCGGACAGTTGCTAGCCAGGGCGACCCAACGGAAAAAAATTGAGTCTACGGTCCACCATATCACGGATCCCCTAGGCACATCCCAAACTAAAAATTAGGACATTGCTAACCAGTTCCAGCGCTTCTACGAGCGCCTATATAACATAAAGGAGGGGAGGGCTGACCTGATACAATCCTTGAAGCATGTGGACTGGATTCCCTTTTCTTGCAGTTTTATGGCCCCCCTGCTTTAACCAAGACAGACTTGCGAGATCTAGGAGCTCCCCTTAAGGAAGAAGAGTTTGAGGAAGCACTTAAGGCCATGAAACTGGGCAAGAGCCTGGGGCCGAATGACTTTTAAGTGCAATATTTTAAATGCTTCTCAGAGCTCTTGGCTCCACGATTCCTTAGGGCAGTTAACACGCTATCCTCGGCAACTCACAAATCAAAGAGGCTTCTTGAGGCCTATATTACGGTGGTGCCGAAGGAGGGGAAGGACCCCACAAACGCGGCGACTTATCGGTCAATATCTTTGATCAATGTAGACGTTAAGATATTCACCAAGATCTTGGCCACCCTCTTGGCACTCCTTGTACCCTCCTGGATCGGACTTGACCAAGTGGGGTTTGTTCCTGGCAGACAGGCCAGGGACAACACAATTAAAGTGTTAAATCGACATCATTGGCTAAGCACACATCAACAAGAGGGGTTCTTTCTGGCCATGGACACGGAAAAGGCATTTGACAGGGTTGTGTGGGATTATATGGCTGCGGTCCTGGATCACCTAGGTATCCGGCAGCGCATGAAAGCATTTGTTTTGGACTTGTACCATAAGCCCACTGCACGAGTCCAAGTTAACGGACACCTGTTGGATGCCTTCTCCGTGTCCAATGGTACCAGACAGGGCTGCCCCCTCTCTCCTTTGCTATACATCCTTATGCTAGAGCCCTTTCTTCGATACGTCTGGTCCAGGAGGGACATAAAGGGAATCCAGGTCTGGGACAGGGAATACAAAATCACTGCCTTCGCAGACGATGTCCTTCTCTTCCTTTCGGCACCCCACACATCTCTGCCCAATCTGCTACAGGCGCCGGAACAATTTAAAATCTTATCTAACCTGAAAATTAATTTTATGAAATTATATGCCCTGAACGTATAATTGCCGGCCAAAACAGTATCTTATTGTCAGCAACATTTCCCGTTCCAATGGACGGAGGACACCATTAAGTATCTGGGAATTTAGATCCCCTCGAAACTTGGGGAGCTCTACAGGAGGAACTTCCTTGCCAAGCTCCACAATATTCAACGGGACCTGCAGAATTGGGACAAAGGACACATTTCTTGGTTTGGACATGCATCTGTCATTAAAATGACGATCTTGCCCAAACTATTGTATAAAATCCAAACTATACCTATCCACCTCCCTCCAGCATTTTTCAGCTTATACAAATCCATATGTCGGACCTTTTTATGGTCCAACAAACCAGCATGCATTGCCTGGGCCAAATTGGTGCTGCCGAAGAGCAAAGGCGGGATAGGTTTGCCAGAGATACTACCAGGCAACCCACTTAGCCCAGATAGTGGACTGGAAGCTACATGCCAGGTGTAAAGGCTGGGTGAACTTGCAGAATCTGACCTCAGGGATCAACCTCAGGTTGGTGCCTTGGATCAATAGGGGTCATATTCCAGGAAGGGCACTACACCGCCCCCTGGTGGGAGCCACTCTTTTTGAGTTTGGCAGGGCCTGTGATAGGCACTCAGTATCGGCCAAACTATCTCCCCTCACCCCTATTAGGGGCAACCCGGACTTCCCTCCGGGTGAGTCCGGATGCTTTTACTAAGGCGGAGTGGCCAATGGCAGACATACACGCACACCAGTTTTTCTGCGGAGGGCGATTTATGAGATAAACAGAACTCGCAGAACTCTCCAACACAGGCTCCTTCCCATTCTGGTCTTATATGCAACTAAAGCACTTCTTAGATGACCCTCATTACAGAGATTGTTTTGCGAGGTCTCCTACGATCTTCGAATCCCTGTGCATGCGCACATCTCCCCAATGTCATGTTATCTCGACACTCTACACTTCATTATTTGACACCCATGAAACATCCCTTAGTACTGAGCGGGCATACTGGGACGCTGTGAGAGGAGAGGAAATTGGCCTGGAGGAATGGGACCAAATTTACCTATACACCCATAAATGTGTTAGTACAAGAGAATGGGTACAAATTTAGAACACGCTGGTATAGAACGCCGGACTTGATTCACAAGTTCTCGCTTACTGTGCCTGACAGATGCTGGCGCTGTGGTGGAGCGAGGGGCACTTTCCTTCATATTTGGTGGGAGTGCCCATCACTCCGTCCGTATTGGCAAAAGATTCATGAGACCTTCACACAGGTATCCAAATTACCTATGGAGTTTACGCCCCTACAGTATCTAATGCACTTCTCTAAAATTCTCAAAAAGAGATACCATAAATCTGTTGCCATGCACATGGTTAACGCAGCAAGAATGTGCATTCCTGTCCACTGGCGTGCATCAACCCCTCCCTCTCTGGCAGAGTGGGCAGGCGCATTGACCGCATTGCGGAGATGGAGGAGCTAATACATATCTCGTTAGACAAAATCTCCAAATACACAAACACATGGGAGCTGTGGATTGACTTCTGAAACTCCCACGTATATACAGAACTCCTGGGAAGTCTTAATCAATCAACTGATTAACTTGACCCAAACCCTGAAACCTAGTCCGGGAATAGAGTCCCATAGTAGCACACTCACAGATGCAGGTACTTTACCCCCTTGGCTGTAGGGAGGCCAGCTGGCGGAGGGGGTAGTACTTGGAACCCCCACCACCCTTCCCGTAACTCTTTTCTGTCTGCTGTTCTTTTTCACACACCTCCTCCCTACTTCCCTTCCTCTCCTACCCTTGCTTCCCCCCCTTTTTTTTTCTTTTTCTCTCCCTCCCCCCTCTGAAGTTCCTTGGTCTACCCCGTGCCCCTAGTTGGATGCTGTTGAGCTTTAAAAACACGGGGGCAGAACAAACCGAGGACCATATTCAAAGTAATCGCTTTTGCTAGAATTCAGGGGTGACAGAATAACTCTTCCTCAGAGAGAGTAGAAGGGTACTACTAGAACTACACCCGAGGTGCTACTGAGCCACCCATTAGAACTCATATCAATGTTAAAATGGCGTTCTTATTTTTGTCAACTGTAAAGATTCTTGGCATCATGAGTCTTTGTTCATGCAATTGATTATTCTTAATACACGATTTGTGAAACAAAATTGACTCTAGAAACAACAGGCCAGGGAGGAGGCTATAGCAAGATGGATTGGGTGCTCCGGATTACCAGTCAGAATGATTGAAGACGAGGACTTTGTTAGCATGATGGAGACAGTAGATAAGAAGCGGACTGTTCCAAAGAAAAATAAAATAAGCAATCTGATTGACAAACAGTATGGTGATGAAAAACAAAAATTCAAAGAGACTGGCTGCTGTCCAGAGAGTATCTATTTGCACTGATTTGTGGACCAAAAAAGGACTCTCAGCTTCACTCCTTGCTATAAGTGCATGCTACTCCTGTGTTGAACAACATAAACCTGAACACATATTGTTGGCCCTTGAACAAGTAGCCCATCCACACACTGCACAGTCAATCAAATCACGTGTGAACAAATGCTTGCAAGAGTGGGACATACCAAAGAAGATCTTTACAGTGGTAACAGACAAGATAATAGAAAGGAACAGTAACCTTTTATATATACGTTATGCTTCTTCGGCTGTGTTTCACTTGTTAGGTAGCAACAGATCGACATGGACCGGACACCATGTGTGGTGCATACCTTGCAACTTGTGGTCCACATGGTATAGAAGGAGGCAAGTGTGAGCATTGTGGCCTTACTCTTTTAAATGAATGCCCTACATGCTGGTCAAGTACGTTCAACATGATTGCAAGACTCCTTAAACTGAAAGAGTCATTCTGCCAAATCGCAAACAACATGGGATGGAACAGCTTGCTCCCTAGTGAATGTCAAAATCTCACATCATTGCATGACCTACTGCTGCCTTTTGCAGAACATACTAAAATCCTCCAAAGTGACACCATGTCCAGGTCTCTGCCCTCTTTGATGGGCTCAGCCACCTCGAGGACTTTAATCACTTGCCGACCACCTCGGGTACATAAACGGCGGCAAGTTGGCTCCGCTGCGCAGATCGCGTCTATAAATGGCGATCCGCACAGCTGCACTTGCGGGCGGGAGCACGCCGGCGTGCTCTTGTGCCCGCCGGCGTGCTCTTGTGCCCGCCAGCGCGCTCTTGTAAACAATGTAAACACGGAGGTTCCCCATTCTGTCAGGCGGCATGACAGAGATCTACTGATCCTGCCAGCCCAACCCCCACACAGTTAGAACACACACAGGGAACACAGTTAACCCCTTGATCGCCCCCTGCAGGTTAACCCCTTTCCTGCCAGTGACATTTATACAGTAATTAGTGGCTACTTTTAGATCTGATCGCTGTATAAATGTCAATGGTCCCAAAAAAGTGTCAAAAATGTCCGATCTGTCTGCTGCAATATCGCAGTCCCGATAAAAATCGCAGATTGCCTCCATTACCAGTAAAAAATAAATAAATAGTAAAAACGCCATAAATTAATTCTCATGGTTTGTAAATACGGCATTTTTTGCGCAAAACAATCAATAAACGCAGATTGCAATTTTTTTTACCACAAATATGCAGAAGTATATATATTGGCCAAAACTGATGAATAAATTCGATTTTTTAATATTTATTTTGGATATGTATTATAGCAAAAAGTAAAAAATATTGTTTTTTTGTTTTCAAAATTGTCGCTCTTTTTTTGTTTATAGTGGTGATCAGAAGTGATCAAATACCACCAAAAGAAAGCTCTATTTGTGGGGAAAAAAGGACGTCAATTTTGTTTGGGTACAACGTCACATGACCGCGCAATTGTCAGTTAAAGTGACGCAGTGCCGAATTGCAAAAAATGCTCTGGTCAAGAAGGGGGTAAATCCTTCTGGGGCTGAAGTGGTTAAACAGAACTCTAGCTACCAAGACCTTGCCACAATTGCAAAGAAAATGAAAGGGATTGTGAACCAGCGTTTTATTTCATTATTAGATCCAACTGATGAAATGTTCTCGCTACTTGCAGCAGCTGCTTGTTTTGTCAACCCTACTGTCTATGAAACCCTTGTTGATGTGGCAAATGAGAATATTCAGGAACTGCTTAAAAGGGTAGAGGAGCAGTGGTGGCTGGTTGGTTTTTTCTTTTTTGGGGGGTGGCAAGCAACCACCCACCCCAGGCGGCCTGCGGTGCAGCACTACCACCCTTCCCCTGGGCAGCCCGCAGTGTGGCACTACCAATACCCCTCGCTGTCTACCGGTCGGTCGGGCACTTACCCCATCAACGTGATGGGCGGCGGTGGCTCCTCTGCCCCTGCTTTGTCCTCTCCTCCATCGTGGCAGGTTTAGTGCATCTCCCCCCCCTAGGCGCTAAGCGTCCAATTGGATCAACTGTTCTTTCAGCCAATCGGGTGACGGGTCTCAGACCCGCTTTCTGATTGGCCAGGAGGAGGATCAGTGTTAGAATAGCGAATATTCATTCGCAATACTAACACCTGGGTGGGCTGAGATCGCACTCTCTGCACCCCGAGCCCACTCTATTTTGAAGCCAATTAGAGCCTCTAATCAGTGCTTCAAAAAAACACCTCCAACATTGTAATTCCTGCACCCGGTGTCCTGAAAGGGGCCGGATGCATGGATGGGGGGGGCAGCGGCATTAGTTAGGGGAGGCGACGCCAGTGCACCTTCAATTAGCTGTCAAAGAGTGACACTTTTTATCACCAGCTAAAACCTTTTGTAGTAGACCTGCTGGCTACGCCAGCTTTTCAAGCCTTTGCAGGGAGGGTAGTCAGTGTCACAGGTGACCTCTCTAGAGACTGGCAAAATAGAGCAAGGGTCATGTTGACACGAAGTGCTTTCCTTGAAATTAATCAAAACAAATAGAGGTGTTTTATTCTCCAGGTATTTCTATTTCTAACATAAGAAGCATACCTAATACTCATGGGTTGTGCTTATTGCGATAGGAAGAATCAAGAGTTCAACAACCGTTTTAATTGTCAATTAAATTCATAGGAAAAATGCACAGGCTGAGGCTACAAATGCCATTAGTATGTGGAACAATAACAACCACCACTTTGTATCAACTCCTCTCGCTTAGTATTGACAAATTTGACAATAGAGGTAAATATCACACAAAGGCTCCATTTACACTGAGGCTGTTAAACGGACGTTCAGGGGCATTTGGACGTTTTTTCCAGCTGCCCCTGAACTAAGTTAACCCCTTCCTTACCCGGCACTTAAACCCCCCTCCTGCCCAGACCAATTTTTGGCTTTCAGCACTGTCGCATTTTGAATGACAATTGCGCGGTCGTGCGACGTTGTACCCAAATAAAATTTGCGTCCTTTTTTTCCCACAAATAGAGCTTTCTTTTGGTGGTATTTGATCCCCTCTGCGTCATTTCTGATCGCCGCTATAAACAAAAAATGAGCGACAATTTTGCAAAAAAGAACAATATTTTTTACTTTTTGCTAAAGTACAAATCCATTAAAAAAATTATTCATCAGTTTTGGCCGATATATATTCTTCTACATATTTTTGGTAAAAAAAAAAACGCAATCGGCGTATATTGATTGGTTTGCGCAAAAGTTATCGCGTCTACAAACTGGGAATTGATTTATGGCGTTTTTATTATTTTTTTTTTTTTTACTAGTAATGGCGGCGATCTGCGATTTTTATCGGGACTGCGATATTGGGGCGGACATGTCAGACATTTTTTACACTTTTTTGGGACCAATGACATTTATACAGCGATCAGAAATTTAAATGTCCACTGATTACTGTATAAATGTCATTGGCAGGGAAGGGGTTAACCTGCAGGGGGCAGTGAAGGGGTTAAATATGTTCCCTGGGTGTGTTCTAACTGTGGGGGGGCAGGGCTGGCCGGGACATAACAGATCTAACTGATCCCAGTGACAGGGATCAGTAGATCTGCTATGTCCCCTGTCACAGAACGGGGAACCGCCGTGTTTACAACGGCGGTTCCCCGTTCTGAGGCTCCTAAAGGCGATCGCCGGGTCTCAGGCGGACATTGAGTCCGCCCGACCCACGGGCACGCTCGCGCAGCGTGCGGCGCCCACGCGCGCCGCCACCAGGGGGCGCGCCTGGAGCGTGCGCAGTGGAGGACGTCCATGGACGTCCTCCGGGCATTTCAGGTCCGCGCTGGAGCCGTACTTCGGCTATAGCGCGGACCTGGAGTGGTTAATGATATCCTATGTGTACATTTACACAGCATAGTTTATAGTCGTTTTGAGGCAGTCACGTTTAAAGGCTTTTTTTTAACGCAAAAGAATGGGTTCAGACGTCGAGTTTAATGTCGTTTGAAACGCCGAGCGCTGCTAAATGCCGGGAGCCGCATTTAGGAGCATTTGTGTCTAAAAGCTTTTTTAAAGGGGAATATATTTTTTTTGGATGGATGAAGAGAGAGAGAGAGAAAGGGATGTAAAGAGAGAGCAAGGTATGGAGAGAGAGAGGGATGGAGAAAGATGTCAAAAGACATTCCTCTGGTTGCACACTCTTCCTCATGCTTGTGTCCATGCGAGCAAGACGAGGCCCAATCTTTTCTAGGAGAAGGTCAAAGGTGGTAATAGACATGCATGTGAAATTGAAAAATTTCTTTGGGTAATTCCGCAGCTGGACATAAATATTAGAAAAGTAGCCAGTTGACATGCATTGGTTCATCAATGGATGAGTCCAGTAGCGACAAACTCGTCCTCACACATGATTTTCGCCATGATTCAACCCTCCGCAGCAGCAACAAGAGGAGCATTTCCTGACACATGCTCATCATGGGATCCCTATTGGCAACACAAGAAATAACAGCACTCTCTCGAACGACACTGCACTCTCTACTGCTGCAGCTACTGACTCTACTCTCACAGAATGGCATAAATAGTTAACAAATACTGTTTATTTTGGATTTGGGAGGGTCTCCAGAGGTCTCCTGAGGTTATCTACAAAAACGCTTCTGAACGCAAATGCCTCTAAATGCTGCTAAACGCTGCATGTAAACGCGTCTAACTGGGCATTTTTAAACGTCATTTTGAAGCTGTCAATTTATGTCGTTCAGGGGAGGTTGTGTAACGTCCCGTGTAAATGAAGCCTTATGAAAAAGAAAAATAGATCAGTAATGCTCAAAAAGGGCAGCTTTACGTCGGGGTCCTGCCCCAGTAGTCTTTTTAGTGTGATATTTACCTCTATTGTCATTGTGAATGCTGAGAAAGAGAGGGGTGAGGAGAGAGGAGTTGATAAAAAGTGGTAACTGTTATAATCCACACATTAATGGCATTGTAGACTGTGTACTTTTTCTTTGAATGTATCGCATGTGTTCCTATAGATTGGACTAGGTGGAGTCCAGCCCAGGTATTACCAGCCACCGTGGCTGGGCTGGTTCCGGTCTGGAGTTTTGGTCCACTGGAGTCCACCAGCAGGTGGCTTAAATTACCAGGAAGAGCTCTCAGTTGTGCTCTAGCCTGGGAGCTCAATTTTGGTGGACTTTAAAGAAAAGGTTTGCATTTGCTTATGTTTTGTGGGTGTTGGGGACCAGCTCCACACTGTATAGTGAGGGAAACTATACTGTCAAGTTTATCGCCAGACGGCAAGGTTTTTTTCTGTTTTCATTTCTGTTTATGTGCAACCTTTTAAATAAACCTGGCTACAAGCCAGAATTTTATGAAGCTTGCTGTGCGAAACTGCTTTTATCCCAGGAAAAGCGATCCCCAATAGAGCTGATCCCTCACACTGAGAATTAGAACGGTTGAAAAAAGTTTTGAGAATGACACCCATATTAATTTTCACAAAGTCTGCTGCTTCAGTGTTTTTAGATCTTTTTGTCAGATGTTACTATGGCATACTGAAGTATAATTACAAGCATTTCATAAGTGTCAAAGGCTTTTATTGACAATTACATTATGTTTATGCAGAGTCAACATTTGCAGTTTTGTGTTGACTCTTCTTTTTCAAGACCTCTGCAATTCACTCTGGCATTTTGTCATTGTCAATCAACTTCGGCGTCACATCCTGATTCCTGACTGATGGCACTGGCAATGGCAGCCCATTCTTGCATAATCAAGAATACATACAAGGGGTTCTTCCAATAAGTGGGCACTTCTGCTCTTCCACTATTCATCCATCCATCTGAACATCTCTCTTCTCTTCACAGGTAAACCTGCATTTATACTTCACCCATCTACCTCAAACTGAACATTGAATGACTGCTCATGACTTTTGGTAAACCTGCATTTGTCACTGCTTTTTCAACTCCATTTGTAGTCATGCTCTGTTATTTTGTTGTTTATTTAGCCTCTAAGTCTTACCAAAATTATGGCATCCCTTATCTTTTACAATCTTTCCCATTTGCTCCCGCTGTAGTCTTGATTGTTATGTGAAAAGTCTGCTGTGATAGCTGTAAACCTAATATTACCTCCTAATTGATTAATTGGCAGATTCCAATCCGCACCCATCACAGTATAAAACAAAGCTTTCTTTATGAGGGAACACATACAAGGGTTTTTTCCCAAAAAAGTGGGGTCCTTTAAATAAGTGGGCACTTCTGCTCTTGTACTTCAGTAATTTGCACAACGCAAACTGCTCTACGAAGCACCAGACTGCAGGTATCCTCATTTCGAAATCATCTCACCTTTCTCTACAAAACATGCACTCTTTACCTCTCACACGGCTTTCAATATCATTTCTATGCTGACGACACTCAAATCTACTTCTCCATCCCTCAGCTCACTCCATCAGTCTCCTCACGCATCACTAACTTACTAACAGACATATCTGTCTGGATGTCACACCACTTCCTCAAACTCAACTTGTCCAAAACCGAGCTCATAATATTTCCTCCATCACTTGCCTCTTCCCCTGACTTCTCTGTCAAGAGCAAGAGCACAACCATCCACCCATCCCCGTATGTCAGGGTGAGGTGTTATCCTGGACTCTGAACTCTCCTTTTGGCCCCACATTCAATCACTTTCCAAAGCTTGACGCCTCAACCTCCGAAACATCTCTAAACTTCGTCCATTCCTAACCAATGAAACCACAAAGCTCCTGATTCACTCCCTGGTTATCTCTCACCTTGACTACTGCAATTATCTCCTCATTGGCTTACCTTTAAAGAGACTATACCCCTTCAGTCCATCATGAATGCTGCTGCCAGACTCATCCATCTTACAAACCACTCAGCATCTTCTACCGCTCTCTGCCAATCCCTCCTCTGGCTGCCACTCGCCCAATAAATTAAATTAAAAAAACTAACAAGTTACAAAGCCATCCACAACTCTGCCCCCAGCTACATCACTAACCTAGTCTCAAAATACCAACCTAATCATCCTCCACGTTCCTCCCAAGACCTCCTACTCTCTAGTTCCCTCATCACCTCCTCCCATATTCGCCTCCAGTACTTCTCCCGAGCCTCTCCCATCCTCTGGAATTCCCTACCCCAATCTGTCAGACTGTCTCGAAATCTATCCACTTTTAGGCGATCCCTGAAAACTTTTCTCTTCAGAGAAGCCAATCCTGCCTCCCCCTAACAACAACACTTTTATTTTCTTCATCAGCTTATCCCCCACAGTTATTACCCTCTCGTATCACTTTACCATCCCTCCTAGATTGTAAGCTCTATTGAGCAGGACCCTCCTATTCCTCCTGTATTGAATTGAATCATATTGTAATCGTACTGTCTGCCCTAATATTGTAAAGCACTGCACAAACTGTTGGAGCTATATACTGTATTTTTCGCACCATAAGACGCACCTGACCATAAGACGCACTTAGGTTTTAGAGGTTGAAAACTAGAAAAAAATATTCTGAACAAAATTGGTGTACTAAAATATTTAGTAAAATATAACAGAATAACATTTCAACCATTGAAAGTGTAAATAGCAGTCAACAGTGACATTAAAGCGGAACTTCAGTCATTTTTTCAACTTTCCATCTATTACCGGTAAATCTTCTGCCCTTGTTGTTTTAACTTTGGATAGTAAAACATTTTTTTCTTCCAGTAAATACCTTATACAGCCCAATTTCTGTTTCTTGTCTGGTCATTAGCCGAGGCTTATGACACCATTCACAGCTCTCTCTTTCACTTTCATGAGAGTTTGCCAGGAAGGGAGGTGGGGTGAGTCATAAGAGGGCCAATGAGAGCTGCAGAGCTCGAGGTGTGTCTCTTTAAATCCAGGAAGTGAACAGGTAGCAGCTTAAGCTGTCCACAGTTAAAATGAATACAGCCAGACCTAGTGGAGGGAGATTTCTGCAGCATATTTGGTAATTACAGAATCACAGAATATTGGTATATACCATAAAAGAATATGCAAAGTGTTGGAGGGAAGCTTCAGAATGGCAAAGATGTTTTTATTACAAATGACGGTACTGTGTGTGAGCAGACTACACTTCCTCTTTAACCTCTAGAGATCCGCGCTATAGACGAAAGATGTCTACAGCACGGATCTGAATCTCCGGGAGGACGTCTCACAAGCGGCGGCGGTGCGCTCGGCCGCCGCACGCTGCGTGGGCGTGCCCGCAGGTCGGGCGGACTCGATGTCCGCTCCTGACCCGCGATCGCCTGCAAAGCTGTAGAACGGGGAACCGCCAATGTAAACACGGTGGTTCCCTGTTCTGTGAGAGGGGGACAAGCAGATCTACTGATCCCTGTCACTGGGATCAGTGAGATCTGTTATGTCCCTGCCAACCCCGCCCCCCCCACAGTAAGAACACACCCAGGGAACACTGTTAACCCCTTCACTGCCCCCTACAGGTTAACCCCTTCACTGCCAATGACATTTATACAGTAATCAGTGGACATTTAAATTTCTGATCGGGTGCGTCGCACGCCGCCGGCTCGCGTGGCGGCGGCGAACACTCTGCAGGAGGGCCTCTAAGTCTAGGCACGACATCTGTAGAAAGCAGATATCGCGCCTAGAGATCTCCAATTTCTCCTTCACATCAGACGAGTGTGTGTCATGGCAGTAAACATTATTTTTGTAGAAACGGTAAGACTTCGAAGGGAGGTTGTGAAACGTATAAGAAAATACCATATATGGTTATAAGACACTAAGACATTAATGGTTTATACGAC
>BLSH010063816.1:1837697-1855438 GCA_018402905.1 Glandirana rugosa
ACGGATCTATCCACGTTCACAGTATGTAATAGAGAGATATCGAGCATAACACTTGAAGAAGTTGTGAACATGCAATGT
Source organism: Glandirana rugosa (assembly GCA_018402905.1). Classification (NCBI taxonomy): domain Eukaryota; kingdom Metazoa; phylum Chordata; class Amphibia; order Anura; family Ranidae; genus Glandirana; species Glandirana rugosa. Next base: position 1,837,776 of record BLSH010063816.1, read on the forward strand.
TACAGACACTTTCTAGTACACTTGCACCTATCTAGGCACCATAAATGTTTTTTTTTTTTTAATCAGAAAAGAGATTTTTAATGTGCAAAATTTCAAAAAGTACAAACAGTCGAAGTGGAAACATCACAGTTTGAGTTTACGTCATAAAAATTGTACCAGTTTTGTGCATTATATCAGTATATCATATTATATCAGTATATATATATATATATATATATATATATGTACCAGTCTGTGCATTATATCAAGGTATACATTGTATACATTAAACACAGTAGTCAACATAACATATACCATAAAACAAACCCAACCCCCCCCCCCCCCCAATTTATGAAGTGTGTGCTATCCTCCAAATGAACACCCCAATTATGTAGTATAAACACCTATAACGATGCAATATCCAGCTACCGCCAACATCCTACGTCCCACCCAGGCCTCCAATATCTATAACATGGATCCCAGATGCCCTATCTCTTACACTTGGAACACTCTAGTAAGAACCAGTTGTGGAAGGGGGGGGAGCACCCCAGGGGTTTCTAGCCACTCCCGCTATATTTTGATAAATTTGTTAGATCATGTATCACTGTGTTGATATGCATTTTGTTCTTAAACAAGTGTAGTAATAACTTGTTGTATACTTTGGGGAGATGTGGGGGCCTGGGAAGACAGCAAATATTGTGCTATCATCTTTCTGGCTAAATAAAACAATCTAGTTAGTGCCATATATGTGGAAGGGGAATATAGTTCTTCCTCCCAGCTACCAAACAAGTGACTGGGTTCAACTGTAACTGTAATTGATAGATATGATTAATAGCCCTGATCACTTCCTGTCAATATCGTACTAGTTTAGGGCATTTCTATAGCATGTGAATCAGATTGCCCTGATGCAGTTGGCATTTTGGAAACAAGGGGGAGTCCCCCCTACTCCACTTATATCACTGTATAGGAGTTCTATAGGCACGATGCAGGATGAACAATGTGACAGTGTTTCTGGGCCACTGATACTGACACCAGTGGACCAGCCGCCGGTATTTGTTCCCAGTTATCCCTATCTATAGGACCAATATCTGACTCCCATATTTCCCTACCAGGTAGCAGGTCTGGGTTTGTATATGGGTTAGTAAGCAGGCATATATATATACAGAAAATAATTCCCTTTTTGTCCGAAGTAGTTTAGGTTTAGGTAGACGCAGGACTGAGCATCTACCCTGCACTCCCACGGGGTGGCGGAATTGCAAATATATGTAATAATGATTGTGCAGTAAGGAGAACTCCGTTCGTAAGTGGTAGAAAGACTTCAACTCTGGCCCAGCAAATAATTGTGAGAAATATTTGACCCCAGCCGCTCTCCATATAGAATGATTTAGGAGTTTTCCTAGATCAGAGGATGATCTATTACACCAAATAGGGGTACTTTCCAGAAAGCCCACTATGCCCAGTCTCCTCTTTAATTCTGCCCAAAGTTTTAAAAGCAACTGCACCATAGGGTGGTCCGGTGAGTCCTCTGGGAGTCCCATTTCCATTTGGAACATTGCAGAGTACTTCAGTAGGGAGTGAATCAGCAAGATCCTAGAGGGATCAGCTACTACTGGTAGGTCCCACCCTGTAAGATGTTGCAACTGCGCAGCCATAAAATATGTAAAGGCGCGTGGGACAGCCATTCTGCCCTGGTCTTTAGGATACTGCAGTGTGGTCAATTTAATATGTGCCACCCCATTTTTCCATAGTAGTGCTTCTATGAATCTATGCGGTCAAACCTAGTGGGGTATCCATACAGGGGCATTATGAAGGACATGCATTTTAATAAGATTAGCCCTGCCTGTGACAGATAGAGGCAGTTCACACCAACTGGCACATTTGAGCTTCAACTTTTGCAAAATGGGCTTAAGATTTAAAGATATATAATCTCTAGCATCCCCTGTCACTATTATTCCCAGATATTTACAGGAGTGGACCATTTCCACCTGGGATGATGTCTCTTGCAGAGCAGACTCTAGGGGATCCAACAACAGAAGAGATGACTTATGCTAGTTGATGACAAACCTCGAATACTGCCCAAGCGGTTCTATGAGTTTCATGACAGATTCCATAGATCCAGCAGTATCTCCCAAATATATTAAGGCATTGCCTGCTTAGAGGGAGAGTTTATCCTCCTTCTAACCATGACGGAACTGCACAATATCTGGAGAGGCTCTCACTATGGCCTCCAATGGTTCCAGCGCCAGGGCAAAAAGTAAGGGTTAAACCCCTGCCTAGTTCCTCTATATAAAGGAAAAGCATCCAAGAGGGCACCATTGTTCCGGACTCCCGCCTTAGGAGATACATACAATAGCTGTACCCAGGTGATAAAAGAGTTGCCCACCTGGAATTTCCTCAGAACCGCCCAAAGGTATCTCCACTTGAAGCTATCAAAAGCCTTGGCAGCGTCGAGGGAGAACACCGCACTATTACCAGGATTATCCACTGGAAATTGGATATTCAAAAATAGGCGTCTTATATTAATCGCTGTGGACCTAGCCGGTATAAAACCTGGCTGGTTCAGGTGTACCAGTCCGGAGAATACACTCACCAGTCTCGTAGTAAGGATCCTAGCTAACAACTTAATGCCTGTGTTTAGTAAAGAAATGGGCTAGAAGAGTCGGGCTGTAATGGGTCCTTGACAGGCTTGGGGATTACCACTATGCTTTAATTATAGAATGAGGGAGACCCATACTTCGAAACAGCAGCATTTAGAGTATCTAGAAGTATAAGGAGGAGAGGCTAGCTATACCTTTTGTATATCTCTGCTGGGGGGCCATCAGTGCCTGGGGATTTACTGTTGGCCATTGCTGCCACTGCCTCAGCAAGTTCCTCTATCGTAATGGGCGCATTCAACATTTTGCGATCACCGGTAGACAGTGATGGGAGAGGACATCGGTCCAAGAATTGCACCAACTCCTCCTCCGTAGGATCAACCTTAGAGGAATATACATCACTAAAGTAGTCACTAAATATAGATAATATTTGTTCCAAGTCATGTATAAGTTCCCCCAAAGGGTTTTGAATAGCATGTATATGCAACTTTCCCTGCTGTGAGCGAGATATCACTGTAAGTGCCCTGTAGTTTCCCCTTCTTCAAAATAGCGTTAAAAATAGTGTCCTAGGCCACGCCCCTGACGACATCATCCTATGTCGAAATGCGTTGGAAGGAGCCTAGGACGCGGCGCAGGTGCCTGGACGGAGACGCGACGGCCATTTTATTGGTGGGGAACGCTGGATGTTTCCACAGATTTACATGAAGCTTGTTTTTTCTTCTTAAACGTGAGTGCAATACTTTTCTCTTAATAAACATGGTATGTTTTACTGCACCATGAGATTGTCCCCTTGTTTTACATGGTGCTTATATGGAAGATGAATTAGCCGTGGCCTTGTGTGCCTGATTATCTGCATAGCTGATTAGACCTCTGTGGTGGGGGTCATTTAGTCGGTAAGAGGCAGCGTGTGAGGGTGGCGGTTTCTTCATCTTTTTACCTACACCTTTCAGAGGAATTTCACAATACTGTGGACTGTTTGCTTTCTGAAACAGAGATATAGCGCCGCACCACTTTTTAACATCAAAATAACGTTGCTACATTAAAAAAAAAAATCAAAATTTTTCAGCAGGAGTAGAAACAGTCTGTTGATAAAGAATCTGAGCTTCCAACCAGCTTCGTTCAGAAGCCAGCTTTCTGTCAAAATAGCCAATTAATCGAGATCTCCACTCATGTCACCTCCGGTTACTGTAAAACATCAGTAATTGTAGATTTCAATGAGTTGCTGTTTTGACACAACACTGGCAAGCATGCACACTCTGGTACGCAAACGGTTTGCTGTTTTGACAGAACAGCGGGTAAGAAGGAAAAAGTTGTTGCCGCATAGGAGGCGGCCATTTTGTTGGTTAGTATCGGATGGACTAACAATGTCTGGTCATATTATTGTGTAATGGAGTGTACACAGTTGTTGGGTTTTGTCGAAACAGCAAGTTGCCTAAATCTCCAATTACTGATGGTTTACAGTAACCAGAAGTGACGTGATAAGAGATCTCATATAATTGGCTATTAAATACCAAGGTTTCCCAATCTTTAGTGGTGGTTTTAATAGCAGAAATTTGCTCAATAATAAGGCTCCAAAAGGGCGCTTTAAGAGTGCCCCAGACAGTGCCCATGATGTCATATCCTTGTTGTATTGAATAAAAGTATTGAGGTATGGGATCGTTGATAGGGAACAATTGGAGCCAGAAGGGGTTCACTTTCCAGAGTCTCTCCCCAGGCGCACTAGGAACAGAGATCAATGCCCTAAGGAGTTTATGGCCAAAAATGCTACGGGGGACATATTCAACATAGAATCTTTAGGAATGGCCAAGGAATTACAAACACAAAAGTCTTACAGGTAGCTGTGCAGACACACACTGTGCCTGTATTCCATAGTCTGTTCAGCCTGAGGCAAGATGCAGGCTGTGCTTGAGCAGGGAGGATGTTCAAAAGGCAGGCTGTAATTGGGAGGGTGTGTATGCCAGAGGCAGGCTGTGATTGGTTGAGGGGAGTGGGGTCTCAACAAAGTACCCAATACAGGGCAGACTGTGTGTCTTTACAGTGTCCTGTATGTATGAATGGCCAGCCAAAGGATGCATACTGAAAACACAAGTGCAGATCAGCTTCTGTTCCTTTTGTGGTCAATTTAGAACAAGGAAAAAATGTTAAGTGACAGTATCTTCTAGGTCAGCAATGGCGAACACATGGCACACGTGCCACAGCTGGCACGCAGAGCCCTCTCTGTGGGCATGTGAGAGAGTCCATGGAGAGTCCAGGTTTGTTGGTAGCATAAGTGTGGCAGCAAACAGTGGTGAGGTCGCGGTGCGGGAATCTATCTGCACATGACAAAAGTCTGAGGGGAAGGTGAACAGGCCTGAGAGAGAAGAGCTTCACTGCCTTCTTGACCCCCGAAGAGGTGAGCAAAGGGCACAGCATCCCCAGCGCCTTCCAGAGCCTGAACTCCTCAAACCTCCTCTCCACTAAAACTTCAACAGAGTGGCCCGGGGAACAGGCTGACTGGGGGCACGGAAAACGAGGACAGGTGGGAGGCGCAGGCTGCGAGGGAGCCCCTGGAAGGATAGGAGCAGAAAGCACCCCCGATCAAGGACAAAAACTGGTATGGAATGTATCGGGAATGATCATACACTGCCTACCTGCAGACAAAGACTGGGACAAAGGGGTACAATAAGGACTGCAGATATGGACAGAGCTAGAGGTCTCTCTTTCACCCCCCTTTTCTCAGCCTGCTCTCCCTCTCTATCTCTGTCCCATTTTTCTGTGGACTTAAAAAAGATTCACCATCACTGATCTAGGAACTTCAGATGGAAAAAGTACATGAAAATGATTTATAATATATACACAACATACATACACACACTTTTTTTTTTAAAGGTAAACTTTTATTGAGTTTTACAGACATAAAAGACATCAGTAATACTACATATAGCTTGGAACATCAGGAACCACAATATCTCACAAAAATGAGTACACCCTCACATTTTTGTAAATATTTTATTCTATCTTTTCATGTGACAACACTGAAGAAATTACACTTTGCTGCAATGTAAAGTAGTGAGTGTACAGCTTGTATAACAGTGTAAATTTGCTGTCCCCTCAAAATAACTCAACACACAGCCATTAATGTCTAAACCGCTGCCAACAAATGTGAACACACCCCTAAGTGAAAATGTCCAAATTGGGCCCAAAGTGGCAATATTTTGTGTGGCCAACATTATTTTCCAGCACTGCCTTAACCCTCTTGGGCATGGATTTCACCAGAGCTTCACAGGTTGCCACTGGAGTCCTCTTCCACACCTCCATGATGACATCACAGAGCTGGTGGATGCTAGAGACCTTGCGTTCCTCCACCTTCCATTTGAGGATGCCCTACAGATGCTCAATAGGGCTTAGGTCTGGACACATGCTTGGCCAGTCCATTACCTTTACCCTAAGCTTCTTTAGCAAGGCAGTGGTCATCTTGGAGGTGTGTTCGGGGTCTTTATCATGTTAGAATATTGCCCTGCCACCCAGTCTCTGAAGGGAGGGGGTCATGCTCTGTTTCAGTATGTCACAGTACATGTTGGCATTCATGGTTTCCTCAATGAACTGTAGCTCCCCAGTGCCAGCAGCACTCATACAGTCCCAGACCATGACACTCCCACCACCATCCTTGACTGTGGGCAAGACAAAGTTGTCTTTGTACTCCTCACCTGGTTGGCACCACAAACGTTTGACACCATCTGAACCAAATAAGTTTATCTTGGTTTCATCAGACCACAGGACATGGTTCCAGTAATCCATGTCCTTAGTCTGTTTGTCTTCAGCAAACTGTTTGTAGGCTTTCTTGTGCATCATCTTTAGAAGAGGCTTCCTTCTGGGACAACACCCATGCATACCAATTTGATGCAGCGTGCAGCGTATGGTCTGAGCGCTGACAGGCTGACCACTCACCCCTTCAACCTCTGCAGCAATGCTGGCAGCACTCATACGTCTATTTCCTGGAGACAAACTCTGGATATGACGCTGAGCATGTGCACTCAACTTCTTTGGTCGACCATGGCGAGGCCTGTTCTGAGTGGAACCTGTCCTGTTACAACTGCTGTATGGTCTTGGCCACCGTGCTGCAGCTCAGTTTCAGGGTCTTGGCAAACTTCTTATAGCCTAGGCCATCTTTATGCAGAGCAAAAATTATTTTTTTCAGATCCTCAGAGAGCTCTTTGCCATGAGGTGCCATGTTGAATGTCCAGTGACCAGTATGAGAGTGTGAGAGCGATAATACCAAATTTAACACACCTGCTCCCCATTCACACCTGAGACCTTGTAACACTAACAAGTCACATGACACCGGGGAGGGAAATGGTTAATTGGGCCCCATTTGGACATTTTCAGTGAGGGGTGTACTCACTTTTGTTGCCAACGGTTTAGACATTAATGGTTGTGTGTTGAGTTATTTTGAGGGGACAGCAAATTTACACTGTTATACAAGCTGTACACTCACTACTTTACTTTGTAGCAAAGTGTCATTTCTTTAGTTTGTCAAATGAAAAGATATAATAAAATATTTACAAAAATGTGAGGGGTGTACTCATTTTTGTGAGATACTGTACATGTATTTGGATACATCCTCGTTAACCGACATATCGATTACAATATTGTTTATTCATAGCCATAAATAAAACCATATTCCAAACACCGGGGTCCTGCTTATTTCTTTGTTTCTTCCATAAATTTGGCAATACAAGATCAACCATAGGGAAATAAAGTAGAGAAAAACATACACTACTAATATATCCACCACTACACTAATCATATTTGTGAATAAGTGTGCACTCCCACCTTAAGTATATATATGCTTTTATGTTTGATTATCCACCGCCATTCAATTTCCATATCTGCCGCCAAAGCTGATATATGAAAAGTAGTAAACATGTCATTTTGAATTGTAGTTCAACTTTTTTTCTTGTACAGTTTGGATAATTAAAGTGGTTATAAAGGTTAAAGGTTTTTACGTTAATGCATTCTCTGCATTTAAGTGGCTGTAAAGCCTCAAGGATTTTCACCTTAATGCATTCTATGCATTAAGGTGCAAACCCTTCTGTGCAACAGTAGCCCCCCAGACCCCCCCCCCCCTTTTCTTACCTGATCCCGATCTGATCCAGCAATGTGCACGGGCACAGAGGCTCCAGCCACTGTCTCTCTCCTCATTAGACAGATTGATAGCAGGGGCCATTGGCACCCACTGCTATCAATCAAATCCAGTGACACGGAAGCGGGAGGCAGGGCCAAGTCCCGCTGTCTGTGTCCATAAACGCAACAGCAGGACTCAGGAGCGAGCATGTGCAGGTGCCCCAGGGAAAGTGGTTTTCCATGAATGAAGAGGAGGGGCCTGGAGCACCAGCGGGACACCCCAGAAGAAGGGAATTGGGACTGCTCTGCAAAACGATTGCACAGGGCAGGTAAGTATAGGTACTGTTATGTTTGTTATTTTATTATTTTTAAAATGAGGGTTTACAACCCCTTTAAGGCAGAAAACCTTCCCTTCTAAGTTCCCCCAGCCTCCCCTGAAATATTTTCCTGAGCTCAATCTCAATCCAGCACTTTGCCCATTTGCAATAGTGCTGCTCTTCTCTTCCATCTTCTCACAGGAGGCTCAATAGCAGCAGGGGCCACTGGCTCCTGCTGCTGTCAATCAAATCCTGGGAGCAGAGAGTGGAAGCTGCACTGTGTGTTTTAATAGATGCACACAGTGCAGCTCAGGATTGAGCCTGTACAAGTGCCCCCAAAGCAAGCAGCTTGCTATGGGGCCACTTGAAGAAGAGGAGGAGCCAAGACCACCAGTGGGGGATCCCAGAAGAGGAATATTGGGGCTGCTCTGTGCAAAACCATTACACAGAGCAGGAAAGTATGACATGTTACAAACACTTTAAAGCAACTGTCGGTTGATTTGCTCTAATGAACACAAACGCAAAACAGCTTTTTTTCTACCCTTAGCTTTGGTGTGGGCTGTGCATTTGGAAGTTTCATAAGTGCCTGTGGGTTTCATTTTCAGGAATCAGACTGGTCATGTTTCAAAGCTGCTTCAAATCAGCACCTGGTCCCTGAGTGAAGACTGGCTGTCAAAGTGACATGATACGGCTGATACATGCTTTTTCGTCACAGATCTGTCATTCTGTATTTCAGTTCCAGATATAAATGCTTTATTCCAATCCCGTTTGGAGACCGAATGTGTGTGTACAGGATAAATGTACAATAGTATCCTTCAGATAAACCTGACACTATGTTAGGGAAGCACTGATCCTTTGTCAGGCTGGGAGCTCCCGCTGACAGCTTTTCAGATTAACACATCTCCCTAGTGATTGATATCCACTTAAACAGAGGGTAAGGGAGTCTCTAGACCTCATTACAGACCATATCCAAACAGCAAGGACGAAGACACTGCCAAATCACCGCTGTGACCTCCAGCACAAGAACAGCTTGTAGAATACAGATAGGATATCCAAAATCTTGATCTGAGCAGATTCCTGTGCAGATAGAAAAATCACAACAACCAGGATCTGCTGTAAGCATGAAAAAAACTAGAAATTGGATAAAAAAAAACCTCCACTTATCAGTTTTAAAAGGGAGGATGCCAGTTAAAGGAAAATTGTGTTTTAAAAAATAAAGTTACAAGTATATTACTTAAATGAACTATTTTGTAATGTGTGAATTAAAATAATATGTTCTAAATAATATATAGTTGCTGCATTTAAGTAGTTAACTATATCTGAGCACTACAAACTGAAAATGGTATTTACCTGATTTTGTAATATTCAAATCAAACCCACCCATCAATCCATGTCACAATGCTTTATCTTGTTGAGAAATCACATAGCATTTCTAGCCATGGCCATCTTAAGTAAGGGCAGATGATTCAAGTAGCATTTACTTTCTGGAATCCATATGCTCAGGCATGCAGGCAGGAGGGTGTGCTTTTCTGAGAAAATCTCTCCTCCCCTCCCCCAGATGGAAGAAAAATGCCCATGAATACTCATGTACTCATGGGATGTATGATAATTATTTTGGCCTAGGCCAGGAACCAGGAAGGAACTGAAGAAATGTAAAAAGAAAAGTTTAAAACAAATAAATATATTATACCTGCCTATGTATTTAGCAAGACTAGCAGCATAAGGGTTAAAATATTTAGTGTTGATTGAGAGAGCTTAGTTCCACTTTAAATCACTCCTCCTTAAAATTCTAATCTAGCATTAGCAAAACCTTTAATATAACACTTTCTATTAAAGTGGTTGTCAACCTCTTATACGTTATATATGTAGCTCATTGTATTTATATGCATGCAGGTATGGAGCAAATACTTTTGCTGTATTATGCTTGATGTGATATGACATAGTTGTATATTTGTACCTATTGTATATCTGTATGTATATGCCTAAAACAAATTTATTGTAAACACATTTTGGTTATGTGGTGTGCTTAATCTATGTTTCACACAGCTTTCACCCAGCAGTCACAGATTTTTCCAAATTAATTCAATCAGAAAAATGTGAGAATATTGGGTAAATGATGTGTGAATCCTTTTGAAAACATTTATAAATAGACCCTCAAGTGTTAATACAATTCAAATGATTAATACATGTATCATCAATAAACGTCTATTCATCTCATATATGGTAAACTTCACAGTGCTGACCCAGGCACAATGCAGTTAAAAGCACAACCATCATCTTTGGACAATCATTCTAAAAATTTTCAAAATTAATTTCATCTAGGTCTACACTTGCATATGTTAGTAAAGTATCAGGTCTTTGCACCAGACACCTTATAATTGTACCCCAGCTCTGTGCTCCACTAATCCTCCTAGGTTCTCCTCAGACCTGGTAAGGGATCAGCCTATCTTTTCCAAGCCTTGCATAGGATTAAGAAAACCGTCAGTAGAAGTGAGCTTGGGCCTGTTTGGATGCTCTTCCAAACCCACATGGCTGATCTCACAGGAAGTTGTAATCTGTAATGGGCCACTTATCTGCAGAGGGGGCATTCCACATCCATACATACACAAGGAACGTATATATATGTGTGGCTGCGAGGCGGGAAATGCCTCAGCCAAAGATGATTGGCCCATTACAGGTGCGGCTTCCTCGTGGGCTCAGTCATGTGAGTTTAGAAGAGCATGCGGACACTCCCAAGCTTACAGTATCTCACAAAAGTGAGTACACCCTACACATTTTTGTAAATATTTATTATAGCCATTAATGTCTAAACTGCTGGTAATAAAAGTGAGTATACCCTTAAGTGAAAATATCCACATTGGGCCCAAAGTGTCAATATTTTGTGTGACCACCATTATTTTCCAGCGCTGCCTTAACCCTCTTGGGCATGGAGTTCACCAGAGCTTCACAGGTTGCCACTGGAGTCCTCTTCCACTCCTCCAGGATGACATCACTGAGCTGGTGGATGTTAGTAACCTTACGCTTCTCAATCTTCTGTTTGAGGATGCCCCACAGATGCTCAATAGGGTTTAGGTCTGGAGAGATGCTTGGCCGGTCCATCACCTTTATCCTCAGCTTCTTTAGCAAGGCAGTGGTCATCTTGGAGCTGTGGTTGGGGTCATTATCATGTTGGCATACTACCATGCAGCCCAGTCTCTGAAGGGAGGGGATCATGCTGTTTCAGTATGTCACAGTACATGTTGGCATTCATGGTTCCCTCAATGAACTGTAGCTCCTCAGTGCCAGCAGCCCGAGACTATGACACTCCCACCACCATGTTTGACTGTAGGCAAGACAGACTTGTCTTTGTACTCCTCACTTGGTTGCCACCACACACGCTTGACACCATCTGTACCAAATATATAAGACCACAGCATATGGTTCCAGTAATACATGTCCTTAGTCTGCTTGTATTCAGCAAACTGTTTGTGGGCTTTCTTCTGCTCCATCTTTAGAAGAGGCTTCCGTCTGGGATGACAGCCATGCAGACCAATTTGATGCAGTGTGTGGCATATGGTCTGATCACTGACAAACTGACCCCCCACTCCTTCAACCTTTGCAGCAATGCAGGCAGCACTCATACGTCTATTTCCCAAGGACAAACTCTGGAAATGACGCTGAACACGTGTGCTCAACTTCTTTGGGTGACCATGGTGAAGCCTGTTCTTAGTGGAACTTGTCTTGTTAAACCGTTGTATGGTCTTGGCCACCATGCTGCAGCTCAGTTTCAGGATCTTGGCAATCTTCTTATAGCCTAGGCCATATTTATATAGAGAAAATTATTTTTTTCAGATCCTCAGAGAGTTCTTTGCAATGAGGTGCCATGTTGAACTTCCAGTGACCAGTATGAGAGAGTGAGAGTGGTAACACCAAATTTAACAATAGCCATTCACACCTGAGACCTTGTAACACTAATGAGTCACATGCCACTGGGGAGAAAAAAAATGGCTAATTGGGCACAATTTGTACTCACTTTTGTTGCCAACGGTTTGGACATTAATGGCTATGTGTTGAGTTATTTTGAGGGGACAGCAAATTCACACTGTTATACAAGCTGTACACTCACTACTTTAAATTGTAACAAAGTGTCATTCTTCAGTGTTGTCACATGAAAATATATAATAAAATATTTACAAAAATGTGAGGGGTGTACTCACTTTTGTGAGATACTGTATATACTGTGGTTCCTGATGTCCATGTTCCAAGCAATATGTAGTATTACTGATGTCTTTTATGTCTGTAAAACACAATAAAAGTTTACCTTTAAAAAAAAAAAGTGTATGTAAGCTTGGGAGTGTCCCGATGCTCTTCTAAACTCACATGACTGAGCCCACGAGGAAGCGGTCACCTGTAATGGGCCAATCATCTTTGGCCGAAGCATACCCAGGCCCGCAGCCACACATATACACGCCCCTTGTGTAGGTATGGATGTGGAATATCCCCTCTGCAGATGAACAGCCCATTACAGATGACAACTTGCAATGAGATCAGCCATGTGGGTTTGGAAGAGCATCCAAACAGGCCCAAGCTCACTTCTACTAACGGTTTTCTTAATCCTATGCAAGGCTTGGAAAAGATAGGCTGATCACTCACCAGGTCTGAGTAGGGGTGTACTCACTTTTGTGAGATACTGTATTTCTAACTGAGATCAACCAGGCAAACAAGAAAAAAGCTGCAAACAGTGTTTGCGTTAATAAAGTTCTATACATGCAGTCATGGTCAAAAATATTGACACCCCTGACACTTCTGACAGATAGTGCACCACTTTGCCCATAACATTTCTGCAATTACAACTCATTCTCATGTTTATTTATTTTGTTTGTATTGGTATAACACAAAAAAACTGGAGAAACAAAAAGCCAAATCTGATATTCCACGTAAAACTTCAAGAATGAACTGGGCAAAATTATTGGCACCCTCAATTTAATATTTGGTAGGACACCCCTTGGAAAAAATAATGGAAATCAATTGCTTCATGTAACCATCAATGAGTTTCTTACACCTCTCTACTGGAATTTTGGACCACTCTTCTTTTGCCAACTGCTCCAGGTCTCTCAGATTGGAAGGGTTCCTTTTTCCAACTGCTGTTTTGAGATCTCTCCACAGGTGTTCTATGGGATTTAGATCTGGACTCATTGATGGCCAATTTTCTCCAGCACTTTGCCTTAAACCATTTCTGGGTGCTTTTGACGTGTGCTTTGGGCCATACCCTCTGACAGAGACCCAATTATCTGACACTGGGCCCTACATTGTACCCCAGAATTCTTTGGTAGTCTTTAGATTTCACAATGCAATGCACACAGTCAAGACAACCAGTGCCCGAAGCAGCAACGCAACCCCAAAACATCAGTGAAGCTCCACCATGTTTGACTGTCGGGAGGTTCTTTTCTCTAAAGACCTCAAATCTTTTTCTGAAAACCGCAGAATGATGGGCTTTACCAAAAAGCTGTCACTTTGTTTTGTCTGTCCACAGCACACTCTCTCAAAAGGATTTTGGCTTCCTCAGGTAAATTTTGGCAAATTAGTTGATCAATTTTTCTCTTTCGTCCACGTTCAGGGAGATTAGTTACAGTGTCATGGGCTGTAAACTTCTTGACAGTGTTGCGCACAGTGGACACAGGAACATTAAGATCTCTGGAGATGGACTTGTAACCTTAAGATAGTCCATGTTTTTTCAAAAATGTTGTTCTCAAATCCTTAGGCAATTCTTTGCTGCTCTTTCTCTTCCCCATGCTCTGTGTAGCACACAGAGACAAACAACAGAAAGATTGAGTCAATTCTTCACAATTTTAACTGGTTGCCAGTGTGATTTCTATATTGTCAGCATCTGTTAATTGATACAGGTGAGTTTAATTACAAATTACAGGAGCATCACAAACTCGGAATGCAATTATTTCAAAGGGCCCTTTCACATGTGCATTCCGTTCAGGTCCGCCTGACCGATGTTCAGGTGGGCCTGAACGGACACTCAATGCAGCCCTATGGAGCGGCGGATGTCAGCAGAGACATGTCCGCTGACACTGTCGCTCTCAGATCTGATAATGTCTGTGAAAAACAGACGAATGGAAACCCTATTTTCCATTCATCTATAGAATCGGATCGGAGCAAATTGGATGACAACGGACCATAGAGCAGACCGGGGAAGGAACCGCCATGCAGCGGGGATCGGCGAGTCGATCCCCGCTGAGCAAAAACGGACCCTTCACACGGAAAGCCCGTGTGAAAGGGCCCTTACAATTTTGAGAAGGTGACATCAATTTTGTCCAGTGCATTTTTGGAGTTTTGTGTGAAAGGTGTCAGATTAGGCTTTGTAATTAGATTGAATCACCCACACCAGGATCTGTGCTATAATTAAAGATATGGGTGGGCCGCCGCTATCTATGCTGTCCTTATGGGTGAGCTAATAATGATGAATATTCAGACAGCATTTTCTCGACCCTAAATTTATGTTATTGTGATGATTATTATAGTTTACCACTATAATGAACCAATCAATATAACACTGTAAACTGACAAAAATACAAATATGATATAAATTGTGCAAAAAAATGATTGTGCAATCATATGCATATAAAAAGTCTTTAAGCGCATTAAAGTGCTTTGTGCTCTGTTCCTAAGAAAATTCTAGTGTTTCTACCACATGAAAAATGTGCTCACTACGCACTCACCAGATGTTGGTGACTCTCCTACTCTATAGTAGGGAGAGTCAACTAGGCTTGTAGGTCTTCATGGGGGACCTATCTCACTGCAATGTCCTCTGGTATGTTCCTCAGGTGCAGACTTCCTTTCTATTGTGATCCACAATGTCCAGGAATGTTTTTTTCTGCATAGGTGATAAATGAAAAGGAAGTCCCTCATAGTATTAAATCCTTTAGCATTTATTGCACAATAAAACAAATGGTATATAACCATAAAATAGTGCCACTAATTGTATAAAACGGGCCTCAATTTATAGAGAGTAATGGATGCTGCCGGTTCACTAGCGCGCGTTCCACTCACTTGGCTGGAAGTGATGCACAGGAGCATTAACTGGACGCGCTTCATCATCAACAGGCGACACTGTCACAAAAAATAGGTTTTTTGTTTCTCCACTTTTTTTGTGTCATACCCATATAAACAAAAGAAATAAACATGAGAATGCCTAAACATTTGTAATTGCAACACGTTTCTGGGTAAAGTGGTGCATTATCTGACAGGGGTGCCAATATTTTTGGTCATGACTAATTTGAAGTTAGCAATGGCACTCTCCACTAAGGAAAAGGTTTCCTTAGCAAATTCCCTTTCGATTTTAGCCTGTCCAGCTATGACTTTATTCAACCACTAAAAAACATCAAAGGGGCATTTTATACAGTTTGTATGTAGCACTTCCAAGAAATTGAATTTCTCATGTTGCTTTTTACATATGGAGAAGCCCTCTGTGGCTTATAAAAAGCTGGGTGTAATGAAAATTAGTTTGTTCTTTTTTGTTTTCGTTTCAAAAATGTTACTGCTTCTGCAAGACAGGTACAAAGCTTAAAAGTCCTCCAGTGAGTACATTTTCCAAATCCCACTTTATGCTTTATGTTCATAGAACAACCTAAAAAGATTCCTGATGCTTTCTTTTTTCCCAAAGCCAGTGTACACTAATTTTCGTGTTTAGCTCAGCATGTCATAACATTTTGATACGTGCAGAAATTGCACAGAGCTTAAAGAGAGACTGCCATGAAGAAAAAAAAAAGAGAAAAAATAAAGAGCAGGTAGCTAACAAACCCTGTCATGGTCAAATGTTGGGCTGCTCTGACATGCAAAGCTCCTTCATGTTGTGCTGTAGTTGATTCCTAAGCCCCTCGACACTTTTCTGTTAGTCCATCACTATCATGGGCAGGATTCTTAGTGTTATTGGCCAAAAGCAATGTACGGGAGGCAGGAAAGCATAAGAATGTTATGGCAGAGTCAGCACATTTGCCTGTGAAAGGAGGGTTTGGGAAGGTGCTAGGTACCTGCAGCAGTTTGTTTGTTCTTTTTTCCAATTACAGTGTCTCGTTAAGAAACCACTAATACTGCCCTTTTCCCTAACCTCAAATCCCATCACATTTAGGAGAAAGACCAAGGAACAAATACCTATAATAAATAAATCACAATGATGGTTGTGGTTTATTTATTATAGGCATAATCATAATCCTTGCACCAAACCTTACTTTGAATGACTAGGACTTGTAGTCATGGGATGGACAATTCCATTATAGCCTTATGAATTATGTACCCATTCATCAGACATATTGGGTGTCCTAGTACACATTAGATGTTTGACAATAATTGAGAGACTTCATTTTAGTATAACAGTAAATAGAAGGAAAGGTTTGTAGTTTATCTTCCTTGTACAGTAGTTGTTGCTTATTTATCTCTTCACATATCTTTGACTTTCCCAAAAACCCCTTTTTTTTTTAAATGTACACATTTTATATTTATTGACACACCATTGCATTTATTAAGAATTTGCAGATTACTTTTTTAGAGAAAATGTTTGATATATATCATCTACATTTCTATCTCTTAAGCCTCATGCACACTGGACATTTTTACAGCTGCTGTTTTTGGCATCAGACATTTTTTTCTGCAGCCAGTAAACTCCCCAGCATGTTTTCCTATGTCTCCATGTACACATAGGCTGTTATCAGCATTTTTTGGCAGGGGTATTTTCCGGCTGGATAAAAAAACAGAACTAGTGGGTTTTAAGAGGAGTTTTTCAGCTGTAAAAACGCTCTAACTCTGATAAAAGCTTAAAAATGCTGGGAAACGTTAAAAATTTCTGAAAATGTGGCTATTCTGCATTTTTCAGCCATAAGCTTTTGTAGGAGTATGCAAAAAAAAAAAAAGCTAAAAACCGCTACAGCTAAAAAACTCATTCTACAGCTAACGCTACTGGCGTTTTTATAATGTCCAGTGTGCATGAGGCCTTCATTTTATAGTTAGTGAACTTTCAGAAATGAAATGGCTTTGGGCATCTTACACAAAATTTGAAGGTTGTAAGATTCTTGTGAAAAATAATAACTTTTTTAGACTCCTGAGGTGTAAAACGAAGGGCAATGATTGGCAGCAAAAAGATTAAACATGCCAGTAACCACTCACCATAGTGACAGGCTGAATGGATTAAAAAACAAAAAAAGTATGCTTTTTTAACCACAATTCTTTGCAAAATGAAGTTTTTTTTTGTTGTTTTTTTTTTCACAAAATTGCCATATGTTAACAGGTTATTTCTCACACCCAGCATATGCATACCACAAATTACACCCCAAAACACATTCTACTACTCCTCCTGAGTATAAAACCCCACATTAAACACCATACGTATACGACCCACACTCTTTATTGGACAATTGTATACCGTTAAAACACTTTTTTTTTTGTTGTTTTTTTTTGAAGTAAAACGTTTCTTAACACCAATTTTTTCGTATGAAAAAAACAAAAAATTAGGTAAGTCGGACAGTGATACCACTCACCAATGACCGTACAAATTAGAAAAACGACGGTTAGTAACGGGAAGCAAAATGTGGAGTCCTCAGATTTTTTCAATAATAAAAAGTGTTCTTAGAATGTTGGAAGTTTAAAACACATTCTACGGGTTTCGGTAAAGTAAAGACTTTCAAGTGAT
>BLSH010063816.1:1876809-1887672 GCA_018402905.1 Glandirana rugosa
ACTAAGAGAACATAAATAACTACTACACTGACGACTGTTTTCGCTGAAGCATTTGGCTGAATATGAGCAGATAATATTGCCCGAAACACTTCAGAATTCATCCTGCTGCTTTTGTCAGCAGTCACATCATCAATAAATACAAGAGAATCAGTTCCATTGGCAGCCATACATGCTCACGCCATGACACTACCACCACCATGCTTCACTGATGAGGTGGTATGCTTTGGATCATGAGCAGTTCCTTTCCTTCTCCATACGCTTCTCTTCCCATCACTCTGGTACAAGTTGATCTTGGTCTCATCTGTCCATAGGATGTTGTTCCAGAACTGTGAAGGCTTTTTTAGATGTTCTTTGGCAAACTCTAATCTGGCCTTCCTGTTTTTGAGGCTCACCAATGGTTTACATCTTGTGGTGAACCCCCTGTATTCACTCTGGTGAAGTCTTCTCTTGATTGTTGACTTTGACACACATACACCTACCTCCTGGAGAGTGTTCTTGATCTGGCCAACTGTTGTGAAGGGTGTCTTCTTCGCCAGGGAAAGAATTCTTCGGTCATCCACTGCAGTTATTTTCTGTGGTCTTCCGGTTCTTTTGGTGATGCTGAGCTCACCAGTGCATTTTTTCTTTTTAAGGATGTTCCAAACAGTTGATTTGGCCACACCTAATGTTTTAGCTATCTCTCTGATGGGTTTGTTTTGTTTTTTCAGCCTAATGATGGCTTGCGTCACTGATAGTGACAGCTCTTTAGATCTCATATTGAGAGTTGACAGCAACAGATTCCAAATGCAAATAGCACACTTGAAATTAACTCTGGAACTTTTATCTGCTCCTTGTAAATGGGATAATGAGGGAATAACACACACCTGGCCATGGAGTATCCAATGCGTACGTTGTGGAAAGAGCACATCGGGTACCCTCAGGACCCAAAAAAGCGGGGCATCCACCGTGACCCTTTTTGGTTTGATTTTTGAACTATAGAAATAGAGACACGATGTTAGCATTGGCAAGAAAAGCCCAAGACCTTAAATATGAGGATGTGGATGTGCGTTTTTTTCCCGGATTTCTCTCCTGAAATACAGAGACGGTGGCGTTCCTTCCAGGAGGTTAAGAAAAGGTTAAGAGAAAAGGGATGCACCTATGCAATGTTTTACTTGGCCAAGTTAAGAGTGACATACCAGGGGGTGATACAATTTTTTTATGGATCCTGTAAAAGCCTCAAATTGGTTGGATTCTCTGAGTTGAAATATTAACCTTGTAAATATCAGTTTCTTTCCTGCAGGTTATAATGGGTTTTTTTTCCCTTGTTTGGTGCGTTGGGGTTTTTTTTTTGTGTCCCTTTTATAGAGGGTTATTGGTAATTTGCATGGAGCAATATGTAACTAAATTTTTATGGAGGCCGGAGGGTCTCTCTCATTTGTTTCTCGCAGAATTGAACGCAGCTCACTTACCCTTCTGCGTTCGGAGTGTGGGTTTTTTTTTTCAAGCTTGTCCAACCAAGGGCGGAATGTGGGGGGTGGGTTTTTTTTTTGTGGTCGGCATATAAGCAAGGGTTGGGTGGGGGGGGGGTGTGTTGTGTTTTTTTTTTTCCTTCTTCCTTCAATCTCCACAATTCAATTTGTGTTATCAAACCTAGGCCACACAGTCAGTGTTCATTGGAAATGGGTAACTGCTTTATGTGTTTAATGGTTGAATTATATCAATGGCTAATTCTTTGAAATTAATGTCTTGGAACGTTAGGGGCCTGAATTCCAAAATTAAGAGAGCAACTGTCCTAAAATACGTTAAGACCCACAGCCCTAATATAATTATTTTGCAAGAAACTCATCTTATGGGAAAAGCGGTAGTCTCCATTAAAAAAACAGTGGATGGAACTTGCCTTCCATTCCACCTTTTCGACATATGCTAGAGGAGTGGAGATTCTAATTCATAAAAACATCTCATGTACTATACTCCATGTTTTTTCGGATCCCCTAGGGCGGTATGTGGGTGTTGCTATGGAATGGCTCTCCTTGAAGATAGTTTTGATAGGTGTTTATGTTCCACCACCATTCCAGGTTGATGTCTTATATTCTCTGATGGATACATTTGCATCTTTTTTACCAGCAAAAGTTCTGATCTTGGGGGACTTTAATTGTGTCCTGGATTATTCCTTGGATACAACAAATCCAGCAAGATCCCCAAGGCTAGAATTTGCTAACTGGGCTGAAGCAGTAGGCCTTAGGGAGATTTGGAGATGGAAACATCCAAATACTAAACAATTTTCATATTTATCACATGTTTTCCACTCCTCCTCCCGTATTGATCTAGCCTTTGATAGTCAGGATCTTCTACCACTGGTTGAGGAGGTAGAATATCAAGCGGGTGGAATTTCAGATCACTCGCCATTGCAATTGGTACTATCCTTTCAGGGAGGAATAGGCATTAGATCATGGCGCCTGGATTCAAACTGGGTACGAGAGCCAGAAATAGAGCAAGCGATAAATAGATGTATAGATGAGTTCTGGGACTTGAATGTAGGTACAGCGTCACTGCAGATGGTATGGGATTCCCTCAAAGCTGTAGTAAGAGGAGAATATATTTCAGGTATTAAAATGGTTAGGAGGTCACGAAATAAGCTCACTCAGCAGCTCCAGGAGAGGGAGGTGGGGTGTGCGGCGGCACATGCCACATCTCCCTCCACGGATACCATTCAAGAGCTTAGACAAGCTAGAAGGGAATTAAATCTATACTTTAGAGAGTGGACAAAGACAGATGACAGGTCACAAGCTGAGAGGTTGTTTGAGATAGGAGAAAAGAATGGCAGATTACTAGCATTATTTACAGCAGAGGAACATATCCCAACCTCCATACCCTGCATATATGATAAAGATGGCCAGTTAAAAACCTCCAGATCGGATGTTATGCAAACCTTTGTGGACTTTTTTCAGTCGTTGTATACTCCAGTCCCGTCATATGAGGATGGAGATCTGGTTTCCCTTTTGAGGACCCTAGATCTTCCGTTTTTATCGGATGAGAATAGACAGCTTCTGGACGCACCATTTACAATAGAAGAGATACAGGCAGCCATCTGTTCTTTCCCTTCAGGGAAATCACCGGGACCAGATGGTCTGCCTGCAGAATGGTACCAGGCATACAAGGAGAGAATTTCACCTTGGTTACTGGAATTGTATGGTGTATGTCTGGAGAAAAAAAATCTACCACCGTCCTTTTATGGGGCTAACATCACTTTATTAGCTAAACAAGGCAAAGATCCTCAAAGGTGTACCTCTTATCGGCCTATAGCACTGTTAAACGTGGATCTCAAGATCCTGACCAAAATATTAGCAACCCGCCTGACAGTGGTTATCCATACCCTGGTGTCCTCTGATCAGACGGGATTTATATCTAAGAAAGCAATAGATGTGAATATCCGTAGGGTATTTACGCATGTTGCCTTAGCATCAGATTTGGGAGAGGACCGGGCGCTGGCCTTTCTCGATTTAGAGAAGGCCTTCGACTCGGTTGACTGGAATTATATGCGTAGGGTGTTGCAACATATGGGCTTTGGCAGGGTTTTTATGACTTGGATGGAAATATTGTATGATCATCCGATGGCAGCCATTAAGTTAAATGGTGAAGTATCGAGTTAATTTCCAATCGGTCGAGGGACTAGGCAAGGCTGCTCTCTTTCCCCTGGCCTTTTTGCTCTTATGATGGAGCCAATAGCTAAGGCGGTGCGTGACTCTGCGCTGGTTCAGGGTATTCTAGTGGAGAAGACAGCATTATATGCTGATGATGTGGTTCTTTTTTTAACAGACCCAGTTACGTCGCTTCGAGGTGCCCTGGAGATATTCAGCCAATTTTCCACATTCTCTGGGCTCAGGGTTAATTGGATCAAGTCCATGGTCCTGCGCCTGGGAAGGGTGGCACGCCCGTGGCCCATTGGGGATGGTTTTTTACAAGTAGTAAAGGAATACAAGTACCTGGGTATTATGGTGTCATCATCCTTGGAGGATTTTGTTAAGTTAAATATCTCGCCAGCAATAATGCTTGTAAAACGTAAAATTGCGATTTGGAGAAATATGCCTTTATCCCTCATTGGGAGGATGAATTTAATAAAGATGAAGCTTTTGCCTTTACTGATTTATGCACTTAAGCATTAAGTATTGATACCGAAATACCTATTTAAATCTTTACATGGGTGGATATCAGATTTTATATGGCAGGGGAAAACACCCAGAATCAAAATGAAGGTGCTGCAACAACCATGTAGAGATGGAGGCTTGGCAGTCCCAGATTTTTATAGATATTTCTTGTCAGGGCAATTATTAGTCATAAATAGATGGCTAAAGGGATCAAGATGATACGGATGTGGCCTTAGAGGCGGCAGCCATGGGGTCCTATGAAATATTGGCCTCCCTAATGTATAGGGGGAAAAGGGTACCATGTATATTATCAACCCCCATGAAAACAGTGCTTAGGGTTTGGAATTTGATGCAGGGAACGGAATTCGGAGGCTTAAAATTGATTTCCCCCTATACGCCATTATGGAGAAATCCAACCCTCCAACAATTCCATAAATTTGAAGATCCCCATGTTTGGATTAGGTTTGGAGTCAAAGTTCTGAATGATATCATAGATGGCAACCAGCTGCTCACATTTGAGGAGCTGAAAGCAAAACATGGTTTACCAAACGCTCATTTGTTTAGATATCTCCAGCTTCGCCATGCCTTTCAGATGCAATTTGGCCGATCGGGTGGTGATTTTGGCACCTCTGAGCTGGAGATGGTATTGCGAAGAGAGGATTTGACTAAACCATTGTCCACAATATACAAATGCCTGTTCAATCAGACAAGTGACTTGCTGGGGAAGTGTAGGTCAAGGTGAGAAGGGGTAATTCTGGATCTTGATAATAAAAGCTGGGGAGATGTATGGAGGAAGCCCTTCACCAACCTGGTCTCAGCTCGAGACTATCTTATCCAATATAAGATTGTACATTGGGGTTATCTGACCCCAAGCAGGATAACTCGAATTCTTGGGAAAGGAGACTCCTCCTGTTGGAGGTGTGTAAAACAGGGAGCAGATCTGGTGCATATTTTTTGGGATTGTCCAATAATAAAAACATTTTGGGGGGAAGTCCTTGCGTTTATTGAAAATATAACCTCAATATCATTAAGTCCTGGACCAAAGCATTGTCTGCTGGGGTTGGTGGATGAACTGGTCCCTACCCAGGCAATGAGAACGTTGATTGGGCTATTACTCTTTCATGCCAGGAAGCGGATTGTCTTGGCATGGAAGAGTCCCCTGGCTCCTACGATAGATTCATGGAAGAGCTCAGTAGATAAAGCTCTTCCTTATTATAAAGCAGCGTACCGGAACAGAGGAACGCCCCAGAAGTTTGACTGAGTCTGGAGTAGGTGGTTAGCCTCACCCTTGACGACAGTAGATTAAATAATTAAGTCCATTTGGACGTTGAGATCCGGAAATTGTTGGTGGAATATGAAGGCCTATTGTGAGGGGTTTTTTTTTTCTTTTTCCCTCACCCCTTCCTGAGTAAACGTTAAGAAGTAATATGAGTTGTATGCAAGGAAGAAAACAGTGGGGAGAGGTGGGGGGATGGAGGGTGGAAGGGGAACTTAGGGGTTTGGGTTTTTGTGTGGGGATTAAATTTTTTTTTGTGATGTTTTGTTTGATTGTTGTTGTCTTGTATACAATGTTTTGTTATGTTGTATTGACTGTAAGTTTTGAAGAAAATTAATAAAGAAAATTATTATAAAAATAACTACACAGGAGGACCGAATGCAGAATAGATGAAAATAAAATAATAATAAATAAAAAATCAACCAACAAGCCACAACACTATTTTAACCTGTGATAGAATGGCAGGTATACTGTAGATTATAGAGGGGTAATTGAGATTGAATACAAAGGGAAGGGGATATATATCACAAAAATAGTTTGTAGTTGAGGGCTTCATTTAGGCCAAGTTTATCCATAGCTTTCAAAATATAAATCCAACGTGTCTCACGTTGCAAGATTATCTTGTCAAACTGTCCTCCCCTTGGATTCTCCAATATCCGCTCTAATGCTGCAAAGCGAACCACCTCTGTACTGTTGTTGTGATATGTGCCTAGGTGCCTGCCTATTGGTGTTGAGAGAATGTTTTTATTAATAGATATGAGCCTTTATTCTACGCCTATATTGGCATTTGGTCTTGCCCACATAAAATGCTCTGCATTCACAGAACATTATGTAGACAATCCCTATCGTTTGGCAATCAACAAAGTATTGTATGGTGTGCAGCTTACCATTGGGCAGATATAGGGTTTGATTTTCATAGATCCAGTGACAGAAATCACATCCCCCACATTCCCATGTCCCCTTGGGGAGATTTAGAGTTGCATTGTGTGGGTCCTGAAAGTGACTTTGTGTCACTCGATCCCTGACAGAGCGTGCCCATTTATATGTGATTTCAGGAAATTCCCTCGCATTCTTTTTAAAGTGCGTGAGTACCCTCTGGACAGCAGTCTATCACGTAAGGCATTAGCCTCCTTCTTAAAAAGTTCATAATCTGAACAAATTCTCTGAAGTCGTAGGTATTGTGACACCATATTCCTGGCTGTCGGTTTTCTATATTAAGAAGTCACTATCTGGCCGTAATTGTTTAAACAGATTTGGATATCCAAAAATGTAATGCTTGATAAATCTGACTGCATGGTAAATTTTAAATTAAAACTGTTTATGGACAATGCAGAGAAGAACTTATCAAGTGCCTCCTCTGACCCCGACCACAGCATGAACACATCATCTATGTATCGGAGCCAGAGAAGGATGAAAAGCCAGAAGGCATCAAACTTCTCATCAGAGAAAAGGACCCTCTCCCACCCCCCCACCCCAGATACAGGTTAGCGTACAATGGGGCACAACATGTCCCCATCGCAGCCCCCTGTATCAGGAGATAGTGGGAGTCACTGAAAACGGAAACATTTCTGGTAAGAATGTGCTCAAGGGCAGCTGTAATTAAATCATTCTTCTTGTGGAAGTCTTGGTGTCTCTCATTAAGAAATTCCTTAATTATTCCCAAACCTGTGGTATGTGGAATGCTGCTATACAAGGCTTCACTATCAACAGCCACAAGCTAGTATTGAGAGGGACTTGGATATCCTCCATTCTTCTTAGAAGATCCAGGGTGTCTTGTATAAAAGAAGGCAGTGAGGAAACGTGTGGGTTTAGGTGTGCGTCAATAAGGCGGCTCATCTTTTCGGTGTAGGAACCAATCCCGGAGACAATCAGTCTCCCGGTGGTGTTTTCATATTTTTGTGGGTTTTCAGTAATGCGTAAAATGTGGGTAGACGAGGATTTTTGACCACAATAACACGTATCCCTGTCTATAATGCTCTGTTGAATGCTCTGCTCTGGAAAATAAGATTAAGAAATTCATCCCTATATTTCCCAGTAGCTTCATAAGGAATCTCCCTGTACCATTCCTCATTATTGAGGATTTTAAGGCACATCTCTTTATATTGGCGCACATCCAAAACCACAACGTTACCCCCCCATCGGAGGGTTTGATTATGATGTTTTTAATAGTACTAAGATCTCGTAACGCGTCTTTCTGTTCTTTAGTTAAATTGTCCTCATGATGTTTAGGGATATATATCTGTTCAATCTGTTTAGAGACTTGTGTAATAAAGGCAGCTACATTGGGGTTTGTTTGAAGAGAAGGACATTTTTCAGATTTTTTTCTTAATTAAGGGACATGGGTTAACAGTTTCAACGACAGGAGTGTTGTCTGTCTGTGCAAGTATAGTTTCCGAAGATGGGTCAGGTGTATTCTGAGCATTTCATTTTCTGTTAGTAGATCTATCAGGTCTTGTTGTGGCTTGTTGGTTGATTTTTTATTATTATTTTATTTTCATTTATTCTGCATTCGGTCCTCCTGTGTAGTTCGCCTTTAATGGTTCTACTTGCTTGTTACTGTATTGTTACATTGGCTGGCGCAATTGTGTCTGTATATAGATGCTAATCTGTAATTTTGTAGCTGCTGTCTTCAGTGCTTCGGGAGTCATTGGAGGGGCAGGTATAAGTGTTCCACACACTATCTGGTAGCCTTGCTGGAGGATCGAGTGGATTGGTGTTCCACGTCCCCTGCTCCACCTCGAGGCTTGGTTCTCTTTACACACGGCGCGCCCTTTCTGGGCATGCGCCGTGTGTTGGAGCGCACGTTGCGTTGGACTGCAACGTCACGGTCCAGCGACACTTTTGACTCTGCCCACATTGTGGCGCAATAGGGGATATACAGTATCTCACAAAAGTGAGTACACCCCTCACATTTTTTAAAATATTTTATTATATCTTTTCATGTGATAACACTGAAAAAATGACACTTTGCTACAATGTAATGTAGTGGGTGTACAGCTTGTATAACAATGTAAATTTGCTGTCACCTCAAAATAACTCACACAGCCATTAATGGCTACATTAATTAATAGACATTAATGGCTGTGTGTTGAGTTATTTTGAGGGGACAGCAAATGTACACTGTTATACAAGCTGTACCACTCAATACTTTGCATTGTAGCAAAGTGTAATTTCTTCATTGTTGTCACATAAAAAGATATAATAAAATATTTACAAAAATGTGAGGGGTGTACTCACTTTTGTGAGATACTGTATAAGCCAGACGCCGAGCACAATGGCGCCCACGGTGGTGGACACCACACAGTGAGGCCTTCGTCTTTGGTCACAAGGTAGATACCAAGCATATCTAATCATCCAGCCGCACGCTCTGTCGTGACTCTGAGGCCTTAGGTTTTTCATATACCCTCTCTTTATATTTCAGACGGTTTCTAGCAGCCATCTTTTGCTTGCTAGTACTGGGATATTGTATGACATTGTCATCTCAGCTATGCTATTTTGCCCAAGACGTTTACTATATACATTGACCCCTAGATGCCTCTTTCCTTGTGTTTATATATATCTATACATTTTATTTTTAGGCTAAATACGCTTTATCCAATTAATAGGAAGCCCTGGATTTCCTGGCCATTTGTCCTGAGCATTATATATTTATAACTGGTAGGTCCCTATTGTTATCCTATTGGTTATTTCAATCATAGCCAAATATATTGTGTTGCAATTTTTGATTGGATTGTGTAATTCTTTGTTTAGATACTCTGTCCTTCTGGACTGTGTAAGCCATAATGGCATATATTTGCCATGAAACCGAACAAACGTACTATATTACCCTTTTGGCACAAAAAATAAGGTATAGGCTTCACTTTTGTATATACACCAAGCAACACTTTAATTACTTAGGATATCTCTCAAACAGGGTATTTACTATTATTACTTATGCATAGATATTCTTGTGTCCCGTCCAGTCAGCTTACATCCCCTCTGTCCGCTCCCCTGATTCACTTTCCTTTGGAGTCTTGACAGCTGCAAGTAATCTCTATGTCATGTTGAATGTTTATGCATGTTAAAATGGCAATGTATATACTATATTGAGTACTCTGTGTATATTTGTGTCTGCATATGAATACTCTTCACTTACAGTCTACAAGGATAAGGTCCAAAAGAAGCTTAGTAGCCAAACGCGTCGACCATCTACTATCGACTTGTTATGTACACAGTAATTGGTATTATGTATCATGTCCTGGCATAATGTAGTCTTTAACCGGTTCCACACCACATGTGGTATATTTACTGCGGCAGAGTGGATGCGTCCCACGAATCGCCATAAACAGGCGGCGATTCGCGCAGGCGCAGTTAGGGGCAAGCGCACGCCACCGGCGGCGCACTCTCATGCCAGACACACTCCGGGGGAGTGTGCCCGTGGCTCGGGCGGACCCGATGTTCGCCGGCGAGCCACGATGAGTGCCCAGAGTGAAAGAACGGGGAACCGCCGATGTAAACACGTCGGTTTCCCGCTCTGTAAATGGGGACATAAGAGATCTACTGATCCCTGTCACTGAGATCAGTTAGATCTCTTATGGCTCATAACAGTCCAGCCCCCCCCCCACAGTTAGAACACGCCTAGGGAACATAGTTACCCCCTAGATCTCCCCCTGCAGGTTAACCCCTTCACTGCCAATGGCATTTACACAGTAATCAGTGCATTTTTATAGCACTGATTGCTGTATAAATTCCAATGGTCCCAAAAAATATCGCAGTACCGCTAAAAATCGCAGATCGCCACCATTACTAGTAAAAAAATAAAACCCCCAGAAATTAATTCTCATCATCCGTAAACGCGGCCACTTTTGCGCAAACCAATCAATAAACACCAATTGCAATTTTTTTTTACCAAAAATATGAGGAAGAATATAAATCGGCCAAAACCAATGAAAAAAATGTTTTTTTATATTTTTTTTGGATTTGAATTTTAGCAAAAAGTAAGAAATATTGTTTTTTTTTGCAAAATTGTTGCTCTTTCTTTGTCTATAGCGGTGATCAGAAATGATGCAGAGGTGATCAAATACCACCAAAAGAAAGCTCTATTTGTGGGGAAAAAAGGACGCAAATTTCGTTTGGGTACAACGTCGCACGACCGAGCAATTATCAGTTAAAGCGATGCAGTGCCGAATCGCAAAAAGTGCTCTGGTCCTAACCTGGGAAATCCTTCCGGGGCTGAAGTGGCCGTGACGTAGCGAAATTGACTATTAACGAGCCAGCACGCTGCAACATGGGTTTGCTTTAAACGCAGGAAAAAAGGGGTGTTTATCTCGAAAGAAAACCACCATAAACTAGTGGAGACGTAGTAAAGACTAGTGGCGATATCTGTTTCTTTCTCGTTGTTAAAACGTTTTTTTTTGTTATAAAGAATGAAAAACGATTTTAAGTTTAGGTTTTTTTTATATTTTTTTGTAAAAAAAGTAACCA
>BLSH010063816.1:1891047-1907352 GCA_018402905.1 Glandirana rugosa
GTTTTTACACTTTTGACACAAAAACTAGTGAACTGGATGTTTACCAAAATAGGGGAAGTGCTGGTCCCATAAAAAACGATAAGTCGTGACACGATGAAATGGACCATTAACACACCAGTACGTTGTGATATGGGTTTACTTTCAATATAAAAAAAAAAGTGTTTTTATCTCGAAAGAAAACCCCCGTAAATTAGTCGTGACTCAAAAATAAAAAACGATATATTTACTTTTTTATGACTTGTAAAACTTTTTTTTTTTTGATTAAAAAGAATCAAAGATATACTTTTACTAAAGAAATGCAGCAGACTACATTTTGGCCTACATTTAAGAAAAAGATTGTTGTTTGCCATATTTTAGAATAGAAACTAAGAAAAATTAGTTTTTTTTTTTTCAAAATGTTCAGTATTTTTTCATTTATATAGCAAAAAATAAAAACTCAGTGCTGATTAAATGCCCCCAAAAGAAAGCTCTATTTTTGTGAAAAAAAAAATATAACTTTCATTTGGGTATAGTGTTGCATGACCACACAATTACCAGGTAAAGTAGCACAGTGCTGAATAGCAAAAAATACCCTGGTCGTGAAGGGGATAAAACCATTTGTAGGTCAAGTGATCAAAAACACAGTTTTCACATTTTTGTAATTATTGTTTATGTAAGTGCTGCTGATCTCCTGATGCCTTTTTCAAACCACTAGTCTTTCCAGCGATCACAACATGCCATTGCTCAGTTCGAGCTTGCTGATTGTAACAACAGAATGTTCTTTTCCACTGGAAGCACATGTGACAGGGTTACAATGCAGAAGAGCAATTAGGACAAATAGGCAGAGACTTCTTACCCCAAAGCATAAAATAGGGTTCAGGGCAGGATCAGCAGGTATCATTTTAATAAAACCTGTGTCTACTTTTTATGGGAACTGATTTTCAGATGGCAGTATTAGTGTTTCTGCAGCTATACAATAATAAAGGCCCCTATAGGGGTTTTGTGAAAATGTTAGTCAAGAGTGAAGGCCTTTGTTATAAAAAAAACAATATTTTTCTGTGTTCAGATTTACTCATTTAGAAAAATTATAGTAACACCAAGTTCTATGGTGTGTCTGATTTGATCATTTGAAACATTAACTAAAAAAATAATACATTTTACCTTGTTTTCAGACTCTTCCTTCGTGACATCCGTAGGAACATACATGAGACACAAGAAATGCTTGTGTGCACAAATTACTTTGGAAACCTACAAGAAATTCTACAAAAATATACCTAAATCAAAAATGTCAAGATATATCTGTTGACCAATGTAACAGCTTATTGGCCTCTGGCAATCATGGTTTTCGAAGGACCTGCTTTAAAAATCAATAGAAATATTTTGAAGTGTGTGCGTTTGTGAATTACACTGCCCATACAACTAAACATGAACAACCAGAGCTCATCTATTCATTTTTTCAATGAAGTGGTATTATAGCTCCAGTGACACTAAGTGTTCTGTGCAGACAGATGAATAATAGCTGCTAGCCAGAACTACTGATTGTTCCCCAAGCAGCTTCTCTTTGATTCCATGACAATGTTTCAATGGTGGTGGCGTACACATGGTATCATTATAATTACCCAAAGTGAATGTATAGCCAAAACTTTTATTTTTCATTTTATGGTTATGTTGTTTGTCTTTTATTAAGCTCTACTGAAAAAATATATTTTGCTAGCCTTTGTCATTTTATTTTACTTCAATTAAGATACTCTGTAAACCACAGATCAATTTTTTTCTACAGTGTCTTCAATCAAGACTTCAGTTATGCTGCTTGAGCTAGTTTGAACACAGCAGCTATTCAGATCGGCAAACCCTTGTGAACAGCTTTGGAGGCCGTACTTAGACCCTGCTGGACTGATGCTTGCAGGGCTAGCTTTGAATGTGACCATCCAGCACTGAACTGTGCATTTTGACTCTTTCCAGGCCTTTTTGTGTTATGTTATTTAACAGCAGAACGCTTTTCAGATCATGAGCCATGGCACAGCCTCTGACATGACCCAGCCTCTGAAGACTCACATAAGTAAGACCAGTCAAGATGAAGCCCCACGAGCTACCTCACAAGAATTGTTGGTGCCATTTTAAACTGCCTGCCACTTGGGTTTGGGAGTACATGAGGATTTGTCTCATTTTTGGCCTATTTGTTTTCCACTATGTGGTGCAACATGTCTTTCCAGAAACAAACAGCGAACCGCCCCGCTGAAACAAGTAACCTCAGCCTTTACTCCACTGCCAACCTATATCTTGGAACCAATTTTTCTATTGGGTCATCATTCTCTGAACCTTCCATAGCTCTGCCAAGTGAGGCTTAGACCCCTAAGCAGTAGCTCTAAGCACATTCTGGCTCCATCCACTGCAGAATCTAGTGGGCCAACTTTAAAGCCTGTAATGCATGGATTGAAATTCTGTTGGTTCAGCGGGGACCGGACAAATTTCAATCCATAACTTGGGACAGTGGTTTTGCAGAAATCAATCTACTGATCGACTTCTGTACAACCAGCCTGTCGGATAAATGCAATTTGATCAGTACTGGCATTGCTCATCAGTGCATTCTGACGGAAAGCTGTAACAATGGCCCATGTCCTTGCAGTTTATACCTAAATAAACTCTATTTCAGAAAATTCCAAATGATTTAGATCTACGAATTGTTTCTAACCCAATTGACACAATGCATTCTTCCATGCAGTTGGAGGATCAGCCTGTTCTGCCAGGCATAGGGTCTTATAGAGATCGTACAGCTCAAGACTTTCACAATACTTTTACCATTTAAAATGTTCTTCTACAACACTTGAAATCTAGGGCCATTGCTCACAATGTGAAGAAATGTTTTCCCTTTGAAAAGAAACTTAGGGCAAAACGATCATGAAAATACAATGAGACAACAAAAGAGAGGCATTGGCCTCTCTCTGGGAGGAACAGCGCAAATCTGCACAGATAGACCTTAGGAATAAAAAAATCGACACGGCACGGGTAGCCTTGAATCTGAGCCTCACTACTCAGGCAGAAAAAAAATATTTGTTGGTCCAGGCACCATTTTTATGCTATGGGCGATAAACCTAATATGATGCTAGCGCGAAAATTAGCTTCTCGTGTCTATACATCAGCCTTGCCTAGGTTACGCCTCAAAAAAGTTCAACTGACTCAAAACCCACACTTGGTAGTATCAGAATTTTATGATTTATATGCCTCAATTACAACATGCTCATTTGGAGCTAATGGACAAAGTTTTCACTGAACATGAAATTCGGGTGGCAATTAAAAGACTTAATCCAAAAGGTTTTTAATGCAGCTAGGGAGCATAGGGTCCTACCTCCATCTATGTAAGGCCAACACTGTGTTCATTTTAAAGCCTGGCAAGGATCCGGTGGACCCGGGCTCATATCGACCCATATCATGACTACAGAAGGACATTAAAATTTTAGCAAAGATTCTGGCACTTAGACTTAATGGGGTAATTACATCTATTGTGCACTCAGACCAAGCTGGATGTATGCCAAATAAGTCCACTGCGGTTAACCTACGGAGACTTTTCCTGACTATGCAATCCCCGGCTGATAATGTAGGACAAAGGGTTCTGCTTTCACTGGATGCTATGAAAGCTTTTGGGGGTTCTCTGGAAGTTTGGCTTTGGTAAAACATATATTTCCTGGGTTTGCTTACTATACTGTCACCAGCTGGCAGCTATTCGGGCATCAGGTAACATGTCTCATATTTTTGACATGGGCAGGGGAACAAGACAAGGGTGCCCTTTGTCTCCCTTACTCTTTGCGCTGGCCATTGAACCTCTGGCAATACAGGTTAGAGATAACCCGAACATTACCGGTTTCCGTTATGGGGACAGACAGGAAAATGAAGCTCTGCGCGGATGATATGATGATTCTGCTTGGAGATGTCTACCATAACGGACTGTGGTGATTACTTGGGGCTCATGATCAATAGGACAAAGTCCATCCTAATGCCCATTGATGCGGGGGGTATACCTTTGAATGACTGTTTCATACCAATTGCTACCTCATTCAGATACTTGGGAATCCAGGTGACACCCTGTATCCGGGAGTATGGGAGGCTTAATATTTCCCCACTGTTACAAAGATTTCGGCATCTGATTAAAACATGGAATTCCCTTTACTTATCCGTAGCTTGTAGGATGAACTTAATTAAGATTATGCTTATGCCCCAGTTATTGTACACTCTGCACAACTCCCCAGTTATGTTTCCCCTTAAATCCTTTAGGATAGTAAATTCCTTATTCCGCACCTTAATCTGGAAAATTCACTTTCCTAAAGTAAATCTTGAACACCTGCAGCGCCCTAGAGACGATGGGGGCCTGGCCTTGCCAAATCCCTAAACATAGTAAAAATATATCCACGCTGAAAACTAAACAAGTAGCAGCTGTACACTATATCCAGATACCAGGCACAACAACAATCGATAATTAACCACTTTAGCCCCAGAAGGAGTTCCCAGTTTAGGACCAAAGCACTTTTTGAGATTCAGCACTGCCTCGCTTTAACTGACATTTGCGCGGTCGTGCGACGTTGTACCCAAATGAAATTTGCGTCCTTTTTTCCCCACAAATAGAGCTTTCCTTTGGTGGTATTTGATCACCTCTGTGTCATTTCTGATCACCGCTTTAAACAAAAAAGCGACAATTTTGCAAAGAACAAAAACAAAAAAAAAATATTTCTTACTTTTTGCTAAAATACAAATCCAAAAAAAAAACTATAAAAAAAAGGTTTTTTTTCATCGGTTTTGGCTGATTTATATTCTTCTTCATATTTTTGGTGAACAAAAAAAAAATTGCATTTGGCGTTTATTGATTGGTTTGCGCAAACGTTGCCGCGTTTACAAATGATGAGAATTAATTTATGTTTTTTTTTCTTCTATATTTTACTAGTAATGGCGGTGATCTGCGATTTTTAGCGGTACTGCGATATTGCGGCGGACATGTCGGACCATTTTGACACTTTTTTGGGACCATTGGCATTTATACAGCGATCAGTGCTATGAAAATGCACTGATTAATGTGTAGATGCCATTGGCAGTGAAGGGGTTAACCTGGAGGGGCGCTCTAAGGGTTAACTGTGTTCCCTCAATGTGTTCTAACTGTATGGGGGCTGGGCTGGCAGGGGGAAGGGAGTGATCACGGCTTCCCTATACAGGTAGCCTGTGATCACATCCGTTCCCCCTCTGTCAGAACGGAGATCTGTGTTTACATACACAGACCTCTGTTCTCTCACTGCGGGGGAGCCATCGTGGGTAGCCAGCGGAGATCGAGTCCGCCCTACCCGCTCCCTGGCCCCCCCCGGAACACAGTGAGCACGCCATCGGCGGCGCGCACTCACAATACTCGTTCTCGTGGCCGCCGTCAGGTGACGGTGTTTCGCGATAACGAACCATGTTGCCGCCATCGAGCCACGGCGGGTGGTCAGTAACTGGTTAAAGTGCAGCGCTGAAATTAAAGTGCAATCAGCGCAATCACACAATATATGAAAAATATTCCAATAAAGTGCTGTAAGTGCAACCAATAACATAATAAGTGAAACACGTATAATAATAATAACTTGATTAAATCATAAATACATGTAAAACATAATGCATATGACAATGAATATTCCAAAGCGATGGATAGCAGTAATTAAAAATTCATATAAGACTAAAGTCCATTGGTAAAAGTTTATAGAAGAGGGATGTGCTGAAAGAGGATGATCAGACACCCAGTGGTGTGACATCCAACACCAAAGGTAAAAATGGACAGCGACCCCCATTACTCAGGGATGTCAAACAGCGCTTAATCGGATCTATGATCCACTAGAGGAAAGCATGGATATCCTCTCCTGGTGACAACCAAGCAGCATATGCCAGAAGATTCACAGAAATCCAAGGGGCAATTTCCAAAGGGGCAGGGACTTCAATACCGGAGTATATATAAAACAAAGAAGCTCCACATGGTATAGCACTGCAACAGTATTCTATTTATTTAATATGTATGCACTTACTTAACACACTTAATACACTTACTTAATATGCACTTACATGTGAATGTTAGAAATCACAAGCCCATAGCATCCAAACAAATACGTTCCCTTGAGTAAAATGGTCAGATAGCGATCGCGTATGTGCAGTAGCGAGTGTACGTGTCCGACCCGACGATCGTTTCGCCATAAATGACATCATCAGGGGTACATTCTGGTAAACCTCTATTCTTGCCAAATCCCTGGTTATACTATTTAGCCACTCAATTGCAGCATTTGATAGGTACAATGTCTGTGGGCACAGAGAAGGAGAGTGCTAATAGCAGCTCTTCTGAAGCTGTGATGTTGTATACAGTACGGAGCGAGTCGGTTTCAGTGACACTTGAGGCTCAGGCCTTCGGTAAGCTGCATAAGATATACCCAATATATAATAAAAAATATGGAATAAAACTAGATATTTGCAGGGAGTGACAGTTAACACGTAGTTCAGCCCAATTTGCTCTTACGGTATCTACCATGAAATTGCAAAGCTGCAACACAGATCATTATGCTTTTTATTAGACAAATCTTCCAAAACTGAGGATTGTCATTTGAAGCTCTACAGAAGTTTGGCCTACCACTTTCCATGCGCTTTTATTACATACAATTAAGGCATGCCATAATTGCTCAGAGTAAATCTTCTGAATGGTCTCAGTCTCCGACACCTCTGTTTAAATGGATCAAGGGGGCTTCTACCTCCAAGGGGTATATACAGGGCCGCTGATAGGCCAGTACAACTGGCCCTGTTGTACTGGACGCGGCCTCATCAGCTCAGCAAGGCGGGCCAGGGCAGCTTCACAGACAGTTGTGTGCAGAATTAAAAAAAAAAAAAGGGCTTTCTCAATTACACCCCCCTCTCGACGGCTCCTAGTAGCTTTGGGGGTGTATTTCCTGGGCTCTCCTGTATTTTGGCTGCTCAAGTCTCGGCCATATGCCACTGCAGCTGCCCATTGACTTCCCTGGTGGAGTGATCTTCAGGGAGTGATCTTCCTCTGCTGATCTCAACAGCTGATTCGAGATCGAGTAGCATATGTGAGGCGGCCAGGCGGCAACAGCAACTGACAGGGAGAAGGAGCCGGAGTTTATTGTAGCTGCAGCACAAGGGTGTCCGTGCCTGGGTGAATATAACGCTATACCTAGCTATACTACTATGATGACATAAGACACAGGCAGCAGTCAGTAGGTTCTTTGTAATTGCTCTGTCATTGCATTATTGGTCATAAGTTAACAATGTCAGCACCCAAAAGCCATGTTATGTAACACCCAGTGACAGAGCTATTACAGAGAACATACTGACTGCTGCCTGTGTCTTATATCATGATGCTGATGATCTTAAAGTGTACCCTCACCCTCCTGAGAAAGAAACTTGGCTCTGTCACAAGGGACCAGCAACAAATACAGACGGGCACCAGCAAGTCTGCAGTCATCTTGTCTCCATAAAGGTACAGTGACTACCCTTATGGAGACCCCTTCACACCTAAGCCATGCCCCTGTTGCCCATGATTGATACAGCTAAATTTGATCATCATCACTATCATCTTAAAAAATCATGCAGTACAGGTGCATGGAACCACAGCACCTGTATTGAGTGATTATCATGATGATAATGATAATAAAAGGACAGTGAAATGCATCCTTTGACCTCATTTAGGGCCTC
This sequence comes from Glandirana rugosa, assembly GCA_018402905.1. NCBI lineage: Eukaryota > Metazoa > Chordata > Amphibia > Anura > Ranidae > Glandirana > Glandirana rugosa. The sequence goes on from BLSH010063816.1 coordinate 1,898,734, forward strand.
ATTCACACATGGCACTGCAGATATGCATTTCATGTGCAGGGCTGTCTTTTACCAGCACGAAAATGCACAGTGTTGCATGCATCCCTATGCCAGTTTTCCATTTGTTTCTATTGGGACACAGCCACGGTGTCCCAATATGTAATATGGGTGTGCCTGGGTCTCTTAATGCTTACCAGGCAGTGGGTGGGGACAGGGGGCATGGTTAGTGGTGGGGGTGGGGTTTAGGGGGCCCCGTGATTTCTAACAGCAGCCCTGGGTATATATCACAATGTTATAGTATGCTACTGCAGAATTTTCGGAAAAAACAATCTTTACGAATGCTAGCTAAATGGGAGGGAGATGTCGGTCAGCTTGATGTGGATCAATGGGAGGAAGCTCTCCAGTTAGTGCTGATCTGCTCCTTGAATGTTTCACAGATTAACACAACTGTACACACTTTTGAGGGTATATTATACCCCACCACAACATTTTCCCAAGATGGGGAACCAGCCAAGGTTTCCTGTGACAAATTCAGGGTACATAAAATGATGCAATGGTAATAATTTATTGGTATGCAAAAGTAAATGGCATTAACATTTCAATAGTCCAAAAATGTGGAGGGGCCCTCTCCAGATGGGACCACCTCTAAATGTGCAGAGAAAGTACAAAAAACATGGATACACCAACAGTGCAAGGACAGTGTAACATAAAGGTACAATACGACCGGACGTCAGATGGTATTCCAACAACCGTACCACCTGGGAAATCCCACACGTGTATCTATCAATGAGACAGTATCTATGTGGTACGGTGTGTTGCAAACACCCCTGGAAGCTCGAGAAGGGGGTTGAGAAGGAGGGACAGTACCCTTGCTGGTCCGTGGCTGGAGGAGAGGCCAATGTGAGACCTCCAGTGGTGGCTGCGGTAAGCTTGAATGCAGCGTGGCGGCCTATCACCACCAGGGACCGCAGGTGGGGCGGTAGGGGAATGTATCCTGCATTGGGGGGGTGTGCACAATGGCACTATGCTTATCACCCTTCCAGCTGGCTCCAATACATTCCAAGTGCCACACTCCTGCATGATCCGGTATTCACCATGACATCCTGGGCTTCACAGTTGGAGTACTTCCTGATGTGTGCAAGCAGCATTGATCATCCAGCAGTTTGTTGTGGCTGTGGGGTGTGCTCCAGCCTCCGTGATCTCCCTGCCGTCAAAACTTCTGGGGTTGTTTGCTGGCATCACGGGCGGAAGTGACGTCAACGCATTTCACAAATGGAATGCGTAGCTTCATCCAGTGCAGTGCCTCCTATCCCCTCCACCCCCCTCCCTGCTTGAGCTTCCAGGGGTGTTTGCAACACACCGTACCACACAGATACCGTCTCATTGATAGATACACGTGTGGGATTTCCCAGGTGGTATGGTTGTTGGAATACCATCTGGCGTCTGGACGTATTGTACCTTTATGTTACACTGTTTGTCCTTGTATTGTTGGTGTATCCATGTTTTTTGTACTTTCTCTGCGCATTTAGAGGTGGTTCCATCTGGACAGGGCCCCTCCACATTTTTGGACAATTGAAATTTTAATGTGATTTACTTTTGCATACCAATAAATTAATATCATTGTATAATTTTTTGTACCCTGAATTTGTCACAGGAAGTCTTGGTTGGTTCCCCATCTAGGGAGAATTTTGTGGCATGGTTATTCTGGCTTGTTGACATACCAATATGGTAAATGGGTACTGGTGTAACACATATATGTACACATGTGTTCACCTACTGTGAGTAAGTTTCTAAGTATATTATACCCCACACAGATTGCATATTATGGCTCTCTTGTCCACCTCGACATGCACGAGATGTAAACGAGACCATGGAGACCTGATTCACTACGGTGGTGCCCAAAATTACATTCCTATTGGAAGGGAGTGGAGGACACTCTTAACAGGATATTTCAGATCTCCATCCCTCTAGATCCTAAACCCTGCTTGCTCAATCTGCTGGAGGAATTTGAATGGGAAGAGCGCACTAGAGTACAATTGTCAGAACCCTATTTTTGGCTGGTAAGCTAATAATGACACACTGGAATTCAGAGAATCCTACTACAGTCACGGAATGGATCACTGCTGTGGACAGTACGCTCTGGAGGGACAAAGTTGTTTACCAACACAGGGGTTGCACACAAACATTTGAAAAACTATGGGGCCCATGGCTAGATGTTCCCGGCAGATCAGCCAGATGAGAAGGATTTAAAATGCAATTGATTGATTTGATTCCTAATCGACAGGCCTCTGACCAGACAAGGTGAGTTATAGATGTAATTTCTGCGATTCATTCGATTGGGATACACGGGGCATGTTGCAATTGTTAAATGTACATAAAGCTTTTGATTCCCTACCTTGGGCTTATTTATTTGATGTTATGGAATGCTATGGATTTGGTCAGTGGTTTTTATGAACACTCCGGGCAATATATAGCTCTCCCACTGCATCCTTGCTGGTCAAAGAATACTCGTCTCAGCCATTCATAGAGGCACCCCAGCAAGGCTGTCCTCTCTTCCCATTACTGATTATTTAAGCGATTGAGCATTTTGCCATAAAAATACGTAACTGTATAGAAGTACGGGGTATTGATTGTGGGGATAGAGAGCACAAATGCGCTCTCTTTGCTGATGATATCCTTCTTATGCTGTCTTCGCCCATTACCGCCATCCACAATCTATACACAATACTCCGACCTTTTTCACAGATATCTGGTCTTACAATAAATCATGCAAAATCTCAGACAATGAATATATCGCTTGAAGATAACATGGTTCAAGCCCTAAAATGGCATCTCTTTACTGAGATTGGTAATGCGCTGTCAAACTGAGACACAGCACCATTGATCATATGACGTCCGGTCAGGATAACTGAACCACACTGCCTGGCCGTCATTTGTTTATGGCCCGGGCGGGAAGTGGTTAAATATGAATGTACTTCCAAGAATTTTATATTTGTTGTGCACCCTCCCAGTGGCACTTAACAGGCCTGACCTGGTTGCATTAAAAAAAAAAAATGTTATTGTTTATTTGGGGGAATAAAAGGCCACGGATGAACAAACACAGGGGGGCGGTTTGGGGGTCCCAGATTTGACTAAATATTTCCGTGCAGCCTAGTTAGCACAGCTGATTCGCTTTCATACAAGATCCCCTATGAATGCGGGCAGAATCTTATTCTTGCCCGTCCAGACCGATTTCCCACCTGTTTTGTCTGCCGTCTAAACAGAGGCTCACCATTCTATGCCCTCCTTTATCATTTTCCATAGGGATATGGGATAGACTATCTAGAGCTTATAAATTTAAATCACCACATGGCCGGTTGGCTCCTTTGTTCCAAAATCCAGAGTTTGCCCTGGGCCTTGCCCCCCAAGCTTTCACTTGGTGGATTAACAAAGGATTTTTATGCATAGTGGACATGTGAAACCATAGAGGTTGTGTTGCCTAGACAAATCCTGATCGAGAATCATTACCTGATTTTTTCCAATACTCTGTTATCTTAATTGACTGAAACATAAATCAGATATAGTATGTATGACCCGCACTGAATATTTATGCAATAAGTTTGATAAGCTTAGGGTCATATATCGGAAATAATGTACACAATATCCTAATATCTGATGCTAAGAAACAAGGTTAAATGGAGAAATGGGAAGCTGACTGTAATGAATCTCTAGAAAATGGATGAGTGGCATTTATTCGTTTAAAATGCCTCTAGGTCACTCATTAACACCTCGATCATCGACGCAAATTACAAGGTGCTCCTGAGGCGGTACATGGTTTCTGTCAGACTGGTGTCTTATGTCCCAGGGGCTTCTCCACTTTGTTTTTGTGGCTGAGGTCAGGAGGGGATGAGGTTTCACAATTGTTGGCAATGCCACAAGGTGCGGCGTTACTGGATTTTGGTATATAATTTAATTTACTCTCTAATCCAGGTTAATTTGCAAAAGTCCCTGAAACAAGCGTTATTGTGCGGTGGAGAATGCCTCGAGACATTCCAAAAGATGAATTACGTTTATTTGTGGCAGCGAGGATTAAAATAGCCAGATCATGGAGGTCAGCTAAATACGCTTTAACTTGCTTAAAGCGGAGTTCAACCCAAAAGTGGAACTTCCACTTATCGGATTCCTTCCCCCCTCCGGTGCCACACTTGGCACCTTTCGGGGGGAGTGGATACCAGTCTTTGACAGGTACCCTGTCCCCATTTCCAGGAAATGGGGCCGTGATGAATTACGCCAGTAGCTCGGCCCCCCTCCTCCTCTCTCCCCGCCACCGGGCCAGTAGGAGAGCGCAGCGGTGCTTCGCGCATGCACAGTAGGGACCCAGCCGTGAAGCCATAATGCTTCACGGCCGGATTCCCTTACCGTCAGTGGCGGCGGCAGGACCTGATAGCTGATGGAAACATCAACTGCAGTGCCGACATCGCTGGACTCCAGGAAAGGCAAGTGTCCTAATATTAAAAGTCAGCAGCTACAGTATGATAATAGATTAATGCCTTTTGGCCATTTTTAATGATAAGGTTAAACTGTTTGAGAAATCACAGAGCCCCTTGAGCAATTATCTTACAGGTGATCCCCAAGCTGGTTCAGCTCAGGCTATTCCCCGGTGTGGAGTGCGGGCACACAGGCAATCTGGCTTAGTATTTTTTCTTTTGTTTCTTCAGTTCTTTCTGTTTATTCTCTATACTGTAGAATGTCCCTATTAGTTTTAGGGGGATGTCTGATTTTTCTATTTGGAATGCGTAATCATAGAAACATAGAGTCTGCCCCTTTTTATTTATTTATTTATTTTTATTTTTTTTCATTCTCCTTCAGTTTGGAGGTTATGTATGCTGAAACGTATACTAGGTGAGCCAAGGTACTTGGCTCATATTCATTTTCTGGCACAGTCGCCCCCTCCCTCTTTTTTTTTCGCAAGATTATTATTATTTTTTTTAATCAGGTAAAAGTTTATTGAGATGTCACAATAATACACAAAGAACCACAGACAAAGAGACATATATCTGTGAATAGGCACATCATTTTTATGTTTTTACACTAGGTATACACATCCTACCCTTCAATGCCATTCAGCAACATGTATAATTATACACACATAGCCCCATGTGGTGAAGATACCAAAACTGATATAATCAGTACACCCTCTGGATTCCTACAATCAGGAGGTGAGTAGTCAGAAACCTGAGTAGAAGTACAATTATTCCCCACATAGCATATCTAAGGAGTTAATAAATATATCACTTTAAAGACTCATAGACACGCTGCGATTACCGTACGACCGCACGTCCAACTTTTCCCAAAATCGGCTGTACGTGATTTTGTCTAGCGTACTGACGGGAGTCAAGTTATCGTTCAACAAATGCGAATGTAGTGACGTGCTACGAGCGTATAAAGAGGAAGTTCAGTTTTCGTGCGTTACCCTTTGGGCCCCTTCTGCTAATTTCGTGTTTACACGACCAAACACTTCCGGGTTGTTCCTGGGTTCCAAACATGCGTGTTTGTACTAACAACTTTTGTTTGTCCAACTTCTGTACAGACGAGCCCAAAATCGGACAACACCATGTCAGCAGACAAAAGTTTTCTAGTCTGCTCATACAACTTTTGGTGGACAATTATTCAAAATTGGCTGTTGAATGGAGCATACTAACGTAACAATTATCGTACGAAAGGCTGTTGTACGAAAATTTGCGGCCAATAATTGTACCGTGTGTACGGGCCTTAAGAGTCTGTCCATTACTAGATCTATTGGGGCTAGCCCCGGATACGCCAACCAAACCCCCCCATACTTGGACTGGCTACCTCTAAACTGGTAAATCATTCTTTCCATTGGGAGCATCAAGCCCATTTGTTCTATCCACATTTGAAGTGATGGAGGAGTGGGAGGGATCCAGTGTTGCAAAAGAAGCTTGCAGGCTTGGAATAAAGCTCTAGTAGCTGCTTCTCTTGTGTATTTGGCCGGGATTACTGCATCAAGTATACTCAAGATACACTGTTTAGGGTCTAAGAGGATAGACACTCGTAAGGCTGCAGTTACCGTGAAGACAACCGAGCCCCAGTACCGGTGCGCAAGATTATTATAATTGCAAAATGGGATAATGTTCAGAGTTGTACTGTACTGTCTCATTGGCAATTTGGAAGTTACCCTATCCCCTGGTTTTCGTGTTACAAAAAATTTGCTAGTTGTAGCCTCTTGTTAACCATTATGTTATTTTGCCAATTTATTCTGTATAGGAGAGGATCAGTGACATTCTATCTGTCTGTTACTACCTAGTTAATGGTATTCTCTTTTTGTCTTTAAAAACCTCAATAAACACCATTGAAAAAGAAAGGAGATTTATTGATAAGTGGTTTCTGCCTACTATTGACACTCCAGTCCGTCACCTTAAAAAGCATAACACTAAGTAGATTGATGGTGTTCTTACCTTAAGAGATTTCACCAACAGACAGCCGAAATCCCTACTTAGGCCTCATACACAGGCGTTATAAAAAAACGAGCTGTAAAGTTAGTACCGACTGCGTTAAAAATGTTATTTTATCAGCGTTTTGCATTGGTGTCAATGCGTGCCTGCCTCTATTCAAAATCAGTGGTTCCCTATGGGAGCCCATTGATTTGAATAGAAGTCGCACCAGAAGTCGGATCATGATAATCCGACTTGCGTTGCGACTTGTGTGCTGAGGATCTTGAAGGGGAACCCCCCACCAAAATGAAAAAAAAAATTGGCGTGGGGTCCCCTCAAAGATCCATACCAGACCCTTATCCAAGCACACAGCCTGGCAGGTCAGGAAAGGGGGGGGCGACAACCCTGGGCGGTGGTTGTCAGGGTCTGTGGGTGGAGGCTCATCGGAATATGGAAGCCCCCTTTAACAAGGGGGCTCCCAGATCCTGGCCACCCGCCCTATGTGAATGAATATGGGGTACATTGTACCCCTACCCATTCACCTAAAAAAGTGTCAAAAATAAACACAGGTTTTTCAAGTATTTTATTAAGGTAGCGCCAGCATCTCTTCCAATTTCTTCTCCCCTCTCCGGCAATGTCTTCTCCCTCTTCTGCCAGGTCTTCTCTCTCTGCTCTTCTTTCGATGTTGACTCAACACGATCTCCCGGTGTAATGCTGGGTCCGCCACGTGCCATGACTTATATTGACCCGCTGACGTCATCTGGAGGCCCGTCCCCTTGTGATATCACTCCCGGGGCATGAGGGGGGCGGTGACATCACAGGGCGCCCCATGCCAATATAAGTCATGGCACACGGCGGACCCAGCATTACACCGGAGATCTCGTTGAGTCAACATCGGAAGAAGAACAGAGGGAGAAGACAGCGGAGAGAGAAGACCCGGCAGAAGAGGGAGAAGACAACGCAGAGAGAAGACCCAGCAGAAGAGGGAAAAGACAGCGCAGAGAGGAGAAGAACCGGAGAGGGGAGAAGAACTGGCAGAGGGAGAAGACATCGCTGGAGGAGGGAGAAGAGCCAAGAAATCGGAAGAGACGCCGGAGCTGCCTTAATAAAATACTTTAAAAACCTGTGTACTGTGTTTATTTTGACACTTTTTTTTAGGTGAATGGGTAGGGGTACAAGGTATCCCATATTCATTCACATAGGGTGGGGGGCCAGGATCTGGGGGCCCCTTTGTTAAAGGGGGCTTCCAGATTCCGACAAGACCCCGCCCGCAGACCCCGACAATCACCGACCAGAGATGTCGGGAAGAGGCCCTAGTCCTCATCAACATGGGGCCAAGGTGCTTTGGGGTGGGGGGCGCAGGGCCCCCCTGCCCCAAAGCACCCACCCCCCATGTTGAGGGCATGTGGCCTGGTATGGTCCAGGAGGAGGGGTGCTCATTCATCCCCCCCTTTACTGTTCTGCCGGGCTGCATGCTCGGATCAAGGTCTAGTATGGATTTTGGGGGGACCCCACGCCGTTTTTTTGGCGTGGGGATTCCCCTTAACCACTTCAGATCCGCGCTATAGCCAAAGTACGGCTCCAGCGCGGATCTGAAATGCCCGGAGGACGTCCATGGACGTCCTCCACTGAAAATGCTCCCGCGCGCCCCCCTGGCGGCAGCGGCGGCGCGCGTGCTTGCGCGCTGCACGCTGCGCGAGCGTGCCCGCGGGTCGGGCGGACTCGATGTCCGCCCGGACCCGCCGATCACCTTTAGGAGCGCCGCTAGACGCTAAAAATAACCCTGACGCTATAGCCCCGCCTTTACAGCCTGTAAAAAATGTGTAAAAACCCTGGTTACTGTAAATATGTCGCTAGTCTTTAAATTTACAGGTGACTAATGACATATTTACAGTAACCGTCACTTCCCCAATTGGTCGTCCCCCGTCACTTCCCCAATTATTTACAAGGGACCCACACAAGATTGACACCCCCCCGTCCCGACCGGCCCTGTACTGTCTAGAGTGACTAGGGTCACTGTCCCTAGTCATCTAGACCGTACAGGGGACAGTGTCTTGCCCCTTGGCGGCACAAATGTTACCGCCAAGGGGCAAGACTCCGAGGATTTCCACTAGCCGCCCAGGCCCGCCTGTAGCTCAGGCGGGCTGGGCGCCCGTGCGAGCGCGTCGCACGTCGCGCGTTCGTGCGCGCGGCGGCGACGGCGGTCCCC
>BLSH010063816.1:1913231-1929899 GCA_018402905.1 Glandirana rugosa
ACAAGATCCCTGTATTTAGTGTGTGTTTAAGGACGGTTGGATAGTGTAACAACTTCCGGGAAGTATAAAGATTGTGTATCGTACATGTCATGTATGTTTAATGTTTGGTTTTATGTAAGACGACTCGTTTCCCATTCTTTTCTAATGGACGTATAAATCATCACGTCACCAGTTGTCTCCTGTCGTAGCCAGGTCCGTCGTCTGTCCTTGCACCTGTTCGTGTCGGAAATATGAAGGGCCTTCAACAATGTGATAGGTTGGCAGGAATTTGTGTGTGATTTATGTCCCTAGAACAGTGTAAAAGTCTCACACATGTGGTATCATCATACTCAGGAGGAGTAGCAGAATGTATTTTGGGGTGTCATTTTTGCTATGTACATGCTATGTGTTGGAAATATCATATAAATGGACAACTTTGTGTAAAAAAAATGCGTTTTCTTTTTCCACATTTTCCAAAAACTTCTGAAAAAAAATTACATGTTCAAAAGACTCATTATGCCTCATAGATTATACATTGGGGTGTTAGCTTTCCAAAATGGGGTCATTTTGTGGGCAATTCCATTTTCCTGGTGCTCCAGGACCTTCAAAGGTGTAATAGGTGGTTGAGAAATGAGATGTGTAATTTATGCTCGTAGAACGCTTAAAGGGACTATTTCAATGTTAAGCCTCGGTATGTGGCCAGACTGTGTAAAAGTCTCACACATGTGGTATCGCCATACTCAGGAGTAGCAGAATGTATTTTGGGGTGTCATTTTTGCTATATACATGCTATGTGTTGGAAATATCTTATAAATGGACAACTTTGTGTAAATAAAATGTGTTTTAATTTTTTTTCCACATTTTCCAAAAACTTCTGGAAAAAAATGAACCATTCAAAAGACTCACTATGCCTCATAGATTATACATTGGGGTGTTAGCTTTCCAAAATGGGGTCATTTTGTGGGCAATTCCATTGTCCTGGTGCTCCAGGGCCTTCAAAAGTTGAATAGGTGGTTGAGAAATGAGATGTGTAATTTATGCTCGTAGAACGCTTAAAGGTGCTACTGCAATGTTAAGCCTTGGTATGTGACCAGGCTGTGTAAAAGTCTCACACATGTGGTATCGCCATACTCAGGAGGAGTAGCAGAATGTATTTTGGGGTGTCATTTTTGCTATGTACATGCTATGTGTTGGAAATATCTTATATATGGACAACTTTGTGTAAAAAAATGCGTTTTCATTTTTTTCCACATTTTCCAAAAACTTCTGGAAAAAAATGAACCATTCAAAAGACTCATTATGCCTCATAGATTATACGTTGGGGTGTTAGCTTTCCAAAATGGGGTCATTTTGTGAGCAATTCCATTGTCATGGTGCTCCAGGGCCTTCATAATGGTAATAGGTGGTTGAGAAATGAGATGTGTAATTTATGCTCGTAGACCGCCTAAAGGTGCTACTGCAATGTTAAGCCTCGGTATGTGGCAAGGCTGTGTAAAAGCCTCACACATGTGGTATCGCCATACTCAGGAGGAGTAGCAGAATGTATTTTGGGGTGTCATTGCAAGTATGTATATGTGGTGTGTGAGAAATAACTTGTTGTCATGACAATTTTGTGTAAAAAAAAAATAAATAAAAAAATTCTTCATTTTTACAAAGAATTGTGGGAAAAAATGACAACTTCAAAAAAATCACCATGCCTCTTACTAAATACCTTGGGATGTCTACTTTCCAAAAAGGGGTCATTTGGGGGGTATTTGTACTTTACTGGCTTGTTAGTGTCTCACAAAATGAGATTTTCAGTACATCAGGTGTGATCAATTTTCAATGATTTGCACCCTAGCTTGTAGACTCTATAACTTTCACAGAGACCAAATAATATCCACTAATTTGGGTTATTTTTTACCAAAGATAGGTAGCAGTATAAATTTTGGCCCAAATTTATGAAGAAAATTATTTTTTTGCAAAATTGTTAAATAGAAACTAAAAAAAGAGTTTTTTTCCCAAAATTTTCGCTCTTTTTTTGCTTATATTGCAAAAAAAAAAAAAAAAACCCAGTGGCGATTAAATACCACCAAAAGAAAGCTCTATTTGTGAGAAAAAAATGATAAAAATGTTGTTTGGGTACAGTGTAACATGAGAGAGTAATTGAGATTCAAAGTGTGAGAGCGCTGAAAGCTGAAAATTGGTCTGGGCAGGAAGGGGGTATAAACGTCCGGTATTGAAGTGGTTAATGTCATTTTGGATCTATGCGATTAGACAAGTAACTTCTCTTAATCACAAACTACACAGCGACTCTGGAGCAGTAAATCTGTACCTATTCGCAGAGTCACTGCAGTGGAAGCCGTATCCAGCACATGACTTGAGGAACTTTAGACTGACTGATCTCCACTTAAAAAAAATGAAATCACTGGAATCATTCAAACCTGAAAGTACTTGGTAGGCAAGCACAACGCAGGGCACAGCAGTCTCAGGAATTAATTAATCTATTCCCAGTAGAATGTATATAATAAACTCATAATTTTCTTTGTTACATTATTCATAACCTAAAGCAGAAACTAATAAATCAATTGTAAAAAATACTAAGGAATAAGATGAACTGAAATCATATATCATAACAGAAAATCACTGTGTATGGATAGCCAGCATTTTTTTCTTGTTGAGGAGATTCCCCTTCACTTCTTGTCCTTGAAATGAACAAAGTGAAAAATAATCTCTCCAAAGTGAGCAGAACAAATGGAACAAATGTCTTCACTGGATGTTTACCCTCACTTCTGGTGACAACTCTAAGGGACAAGCCCCATATCCATTAGTGGTAGTTTGGAATCCACATGGATGAGTGTACCCGTATTACATATCTGAGAGATAGATATAGCCCATATCTTCAGTAAGACAGTATTTACTAGTATACTTTCTCTTTTTCTTGTTCATCTAATTTTTATATGTGACTAATAGATGGAAGGAGAGTCAGATGTACCCACATCTCTTTATAATGGTTTGTGTTGGTGAGTAGACCTTGAGTTTACATATCTTCTACATAGCATGGAAACTTTATATTGAATGTAAGATATAATAACCCTCATATTGTCTATATGTGTATTTCAAGAGAAGTTTCACCAATTAACTTGGTAGATGTAAATATTACCACATAGATAGAACTTTGGTTCATATATAGGTGGCATTGACCTCACTCTATAGGGATACCCGTTTTTGTCATTTACATAACGTTTATGATTTATAATAAAGGTTATGTTTTAGATAAGTAGTGTAGGGAAGCACACACTTGTCTAGTTCTAGTTCAATAGCCAAAAGGACAAATAGAATGTGAATACACCCGGTGGAGACAGACAATAATAAAATCTGACAGGGTCTCACTCTTTCCCCCATTCCCCACCACGACCACAAAAAAACGAATTCCAGACATTTTTTTAAGGGGGGCAAGAGCTGAACCCACTTTCTAGTCTAAAAATATCTGGAGTCTACTTTTAATATATCTCTTTAAAATATATTGGTATGTGTGATGTATAAGTTTTACATTTCATAAGGTCAAAAGCTGAACAGACATTTTAAAAAGCTTTTTAAAGAACATCAGCTATTCTAATCTCAATGCCATATTATCTTTGAAAATTCTATTTTTCTGTTCCAAAGTCTAGCTTTGCCTCAAAGCCACACTACATGATCAGTAACATTTAATTGTCCGCCAGAACTATAGAGCCTGTTCTCTTTTAAAGCACGTTTAAACCACTATACACTAGAGACAGCAGCATCTGAAGTTAATGGTTGAAAGCTGACTCTGTGGTTTGTTTTCTAACCACAAAAATTACCATCATGTCAATATTAATTAATCTAAGCCCAATGATCAGTTAACATTAGTTCTCGCTAATCACAATCAAACAATCAAGTCTAAAAATCATGCAATTCTCTTCTTTTCTATTGTAAAACAGCCAGAGGCAATTCAAGACCTTTTTTCACCAGTTAGTAATAAAAAAAATGTAAAGTGTTTTGATACTGATGAAGGATTCTATTTAATTAAAAGTCCTCAACTCAGTGTTATCATATGTAGAGACCATAATTGCTAACTCCGTTTTATAATGTTCATATATAAAGATGTATTCTTCCCCTCCAAGTCTGATGAAAGTTCCTAATAAGGAGGGAGATGAAGTAAGGCAACATTTTAGCTGTATGCTGCATAAAATTGTTCCTTAGGCAAAAACTACAGTCTCAAACTATTAGAATTAAAATATCTGTAGATTTGAACAAATTAAAGCATAGCTAAACCCAAGCCCATTTTTAATATATTGCAGTTTACCAGTATATAGATAAGGTGGCTAAATTAGATTTCTTTGTAAGGCCTGTCAGAGGCTCAATTGCTGTCCTACAGTGACAACACCCGCTCACTATACTGTTTCCAATGTAAAATGGCATTGCCACTCTATGACAAGGATATAGAACTACAGAATACCCCCTCTCCCATCAACTCCATAACATAAAGGGAGGGTGTTCTGTGGTCTATGGAGAGAGCTAGTAACCACGTTCGCTGATAAAATTCATCAGAGATCACAAAAAGTTACTAACTTACCAGATCAACCAGGATCAACAGGTATTTTTGTTCTTATCAAGCAGATATAACAAAGAACTTTCAATTACATACTGTATTTATTAGACCAAGTGGGAGAAAATCATTGTTAGTATTTACATACACTATACGCAACACTGAATATTTAGAGTTCTGCTCCATTAAAAAATAGGATTTTTTGACTTACCGTAAAATACTTTTCTCTGAGTTCATTGACAGACGCAGTCTCTTATTCTTGACATGTGGTGTATGCACCTTTTACCAGGAGTAGACTAGGCAGAACATAGTTCCGACAAAAAAGCAAGCTAGCCCCTCCCAGGGGGCAGTCCTCACTCTGCATAACCCCCTCCGCCCTACTAGCACTTCAGTTCGTAACAAGCAGTACAAACTCAGAACACAGAGGGGTGGTTGCTGCGTCCGTCAATGAACTCAGAGAAAAGGATTTTACGGTAAGTCAAAAAAATCCTATTTTCTCTTTCGTTCATTGACGGACGCAACCTCTTATTTTTGACATGTGGGGACGTCCCAAAGTAGTGTCAACCAAAGAGGGGTGGATAACACAATAACAACCGTACCCAATGGAAAAACTCTCCTGGAGGCACCAGATGCGCCTACACCACCTCCTGCAAAACTTTGCGGCCAAAAGCAGCATCCGCAGATGCTGACACATCAACTTTGTAAAGCTTAGCAAAGGTGTGCACAGAGGTCCAAGTGGCAGCCTTGCACACCTGAGACACCGACGCTTGGTATCGGAAAGCCCAGGAAGTACTAATCTCCCTGGTGGAATGAGCTGTGACCGGAAAAGGGGGTTCTTGACCCCGAACCTCATACGCACGGGTCACAGTCTGTCTGATCCAACGAGAGATAGGCCAAAAAGGCCACCTTTTGCGAGAGCAACAGCAAAGAAATGTCTCTGATCTTTTCAAATGGCGGCTTCTGCAGTACTGAAAGTACCAGGTTCAGATCCCACGGCGCCAGGGGCGACCGCACGTGAGGGGCCACATGACGTACCCCCTGTACAAACGTACGAATCAAAGAGTGCGTCGCTAATGGACGCTGGAAAAGAATCGCTAGGGCAGAAATCTGCCCCTTGAGGGTACTCAATGCCAGTTTTTGATCCAGGCCTTGCTGAAGAAAGGCCAGCACACGAGCCACTGAAAAGGAACGGGGGTTCCACCCCCCCAGTCTAGCACCAAGCAATATACGCCTTCCAGGTGCGGTGATAAATCTTGCGTGACGTGGACTTACGTGCCTTAAGGATGGTGGGGATCACTGACTCAGAGACCCCCCTATCACTCAATACCTGGGAATCAATAGCCAGGCCGTCAAAGCCAGCGAGTGTAAAGCAGGGTGCAGGATGGGCCCCTGCGACAGCAGATCTTCGCATAGCGGAAGCCGCCAGGGAACATCCGTTACCATCCGTACCACGTCGGTGTACCAAGGACACCGAGACCAATCAGGAGCCACCAGGATAGCCGGAATCCCCTCCACTTCTATCCTGCGCAACAGGCGCGGAAGAAGCTTGAGAGGAAGGAAGGAGTAAAGGAGCCGGCACTGAGACCATGGAGCCACAAGGGCGTCCACGGCATCCGCCAACGGATCTTATGTTCTGCACACAAAGGTTCGCACCTTGCGATTGAACCGGGATGCCAGCAGGTCCACGTCTAGCGTGCCCCACCTCTGGCAGATCTGACGGAACACTTCTGGATGCAGTGACCACTCTCCCTTCTTCGCCACCCCCCTACAACAGACCGGTTCCACCCGGGCGAGAAATTCCTCCAAAATTGAAGTCAGCTTGTCTAGTGGGACTACAGGTCCCAGCGCCACCGGAGCCTCCATGGAGACTTCCGGGACAGACACTCCCGGTTCAGCCGCCATTGCGCCACCCCCCGGAACACCTGTGAGGCCTACACAAGGCCACCCCTCAGCTGCCCCCGCACAGCTATACTTGCTGAAAAGTCTGCCGTATCTGCCTCACTGCTGCTGAAGTGCTAGCAGGGCGGAGGGGGTTATGCAGAGTGAGGACTGCCCCCTGGGAGGTGCTAGCTTGCTTTTTTGTCTGAACTATGTGCTGCCTAGTCTACTCCTGGTAAAAGGTGCATACCCCACATGTCAAGAATAAGAGGCTGCGTCCGTCATTGAACGAAAGGGAAAAAAATTTACATGAACTTGATTTGATGAAATAACTGAACACAAGCCAGAGTCAAGAATCATGAATTTGAGGGGGTTGGCATGCACATAAAATAATGTACAAGAATGAAAAATGATGGCAAGCAAGTCCTCTTTGTTTAGTCCTGTTCCCCAGATGCAGCTCCACACTCTTACACCTAGCACTCCACAGATAGATGGAGAGATAGAAAGATTGAGCCTAGACATACTGGGGTTGATTTATTAAGACCGGAGAGTGCAAAATCTGGTGGAGCTCTGCACTGAAACCAATCAGCTTCAAGGATTTTGTGTCAAAGCTTAAGTGAATAAGCTGAAGTAAGGCTCAGTTCACAATGCTGCGATGCAAGAACCTGTGCAAATCCAGTATAGGTTCCCGGCATCGCATACAACCCAGAGGCAGTTCACACTGCCCTATGCACTGCAATGACACCCCCAGATCGGTTCGCATAATGCAGTGCCAACTGTCAATGCCATCTGATTCTGTTGTGGGCTAAAAAAAGGGTCCTGCGCGACTGTGGTTCGAATACAATACAAATTCAACCATACAATCTGTATGGCTGAATTCGCATCTCACAGACATCACATATGATTTGCACAGCAGTAGTGTGAACCCGGCCTTAGAAGCTGATTGTATACCATGCACAGCTGCACCAGATTTTGCACTCTCCAGTTTTAGTAAATCAAACCCACTGAGTCTAAGCTATTTTTCTTAGCAGAAAAGATCTGCCCAAAAAAAAAAAATCAATAAAAATGTTTTTTGCATAAACTTTGACTGTAAAGTGTAACCCGTTTCATTGAAAAATCACATCAGCATGAAGCTCTGCCTTCTGATATGAAATCACACTACATTCAAAACAAGATTTTTCCTTTTACTTACAATAACTGTTTTTCCACTTGTTTGTTCAGTGAAGCACTGATGATGTAACCCTGGCCACACAGTTACTTCCTGGGAAGGCTATATCACCACCGTCAGGTGATGTGCACTGTCACATGTTCTAGGAGACAGACCCAGAGGATCAAGGCAGAGTTCCAGGAAGTAAAGGGAGTTGGATTCATCTTTCTAAAGGTACCTTTATTGTAAGTTGTAAGATAAGGGTGAAGTTCCTCTTTCACCTCTTTAAGCATATAAACGGCCAGACTGGAGCAGTGCCGATGCGGGTGGATGTATTGCGCTCTCTAGATCACAGTACTGGGCCACTGTGACCAATCACAGTGGTCACAGTTTTAGTAGTTAGCAAGGCTGTCATTCATGATGCCTTGTTTACTACTGTGTGATCGCTGTGATTCGTCACAGCGATCACATGGTACCAAGGCGAATCACATCAGCTCTGTATCATGTAATAGCTGTGATCAATCACAGAGTCGCAGTAGTAAAAGAATGAAACCTTTACATCATTTCACAGTTTGCTTGTTACATAGATTACATACATGTAATGAGCAATCAAAGTGTAAAACAAAAAAACAAATGATCACCCTCCCAGAGTAGTACAGTGTCATTATGGTGACACTGCACAGTTCTGGTGACAATATGTAAAAAAATATATATTTTTTACATACTGTCACCAGTCCCTGATCACTGCCACACCAGTCAAATTGTCCCTAATCACCAACACAAAAGATACAGTGTCCCTCATCACCACCACACTAGTTACAGGGTCCCTTATCACCGACATAACAGTCACAGTTTCAGCATAAGGACTTGTTCACATGTGCGATGCTCTCTGAAGAGCCATCCATGTTTGAATGGCTTTTCAGAGAGCACTTGACAGGGAGTGAGGAATTGTATTGTCTCCTCACCACATGCTTGAATCCCTTGGACCTCACACACAGGGCCGCTGATAGGGGGGTACAGCCAGCCCTGGTGTGGGGGGCCCAGAGCGCACAGGGGGAATTAGTGACAGATGACAATTGTGTCTCTTTTACTCCAGCAGATGAACGTTGCTCTCCTTCCCTCTCCCTTGCTACAAGCTTTTATCTGATAAGAAAGAGACAGTCGTCTCTCACTAATCCCCCTCCCTGTGTGGGCCCCCCTCCTCTCAGCACTGGAGTTTGTTATCTCTAATTTAACTGTTATCTCTAACTCCATGCACACTGGCTTAAAAAAAAAAATGCTGCTTCTACAGGAGTTTAGCATTTTGCCTGTAGAAGCAGCTCAATGTTATCCTATGTGTCCATACACATTAGGACGATTACAGGCATATTTTAACCACTTGCAGACCACCAACCGCAGGTTGACGGCGACAAGGTGGTTAGATATCGCAAACCGCCGTCATACGACGGCGGCTGCGATATCATGCTGTGTGAGCGGCAGACGCGTGCTCACTGTGTTTGGGGGGGGGGGGCCAGGGAGCGGGTGCGGCGGACTCGATCTCCGCCGGCTACCCACAATGCCCCCCCCCCGCAGTGAAAGAACGAAGGTCCGTGTAAGTAAACACAGATCTCCGTTCTGTGAGGGGGGAAGGGCGGTGATCACAGCCTTCCTCTATATGGAAGCTGCGATCACTCCCCTTCCCCAGCCAGGGCAGCCCACACACAGTTAGAACACGCCCAGGGAACACAAATAACCCTTAGAGCGCCCCCCCAGGTTAACCCCTTCACTGCTAATGGCATTTACACAGTAATCAGTGCATTTTTATAGCACTGATCGCTGTATAAATGGTCCCAAAAAAGTGTCAAAATGTTCCGACATGTCCGCTGCAATATCGCAGTACCTCTAAATAAAAACCTCAGAAATAAATTCTCATCATCCGTAGACGTGGCCACTTTTGCGCAAACCAATCAATAAACACCGATTGCGATTTTTTTTATCACAAATATGAGGAAGAATATAAATCGGCCAAAACCGATGAAAAAAAAATGTTTTTTTATATATTTTTTTGGATTTGAATTTTAGCAAAAAAAGTAAGAAATTTGTGTTTTTTTGCAAAATTGTCGCTCTTCTTTTGTTTATAGCGGCGATCAGAAATGACGCAGATGTGATCAAATACCACCAAAAGAAAGCTCTATTTGTGGAAAAAAAGGACGCAAATTTAGTTTGGGTACAAAGGCGCACGACCGCGCAATTGTCAGTTAAAGCGATGCAGCGCCGAATCGCAAAAAGTGCTCTGGTCCTAAAGTGTGAAATCCTTCCGGGGCTGAAGTGGTTAAGCTCAACGTTTAAGCGGCAGAAAACAAAATCCCTTCTGGTTCTCCTAAACTCGTCTAAACTTTGTACTAAAAGAGTTCTATATGAGTATTTTTTTCTGCCAAGTAGTTTTTTAAGCCCAGTGTGCATGGAGCTTAACTTTTTTTTCTCTCCCTCTGTCCCTCTGATCCCGAGCCTGTATATTTTTTTCATCTCATCTTCATTTTTATTCATTAACTCAGTTTTATCTTTGAGATTTAGCAGGAATTCTGTGAGTTATGTTGTATTTGTGCCTGCTAATAGTTTTATTGTATTTTTAGCGAAATATAGCTTTAATACTTTCTTGGGGGGAGGCCCTGTCAAATAGTCTGTACGGGGCCCCGCAATTTCTATCAGCAGCCCTGCCCACACAAGCACTCCTATTCACTTGAAGGGGTCACGATCAGAGGGACTACAGAGGGTATAATTCCTTCCACTGTTGAAAGCATCACAGGCCATGGCATGTGTACACCCATAGCCACTGCCTCTGCAACTAAAGGGGGTGGCAGTTGAGGGGGTGGTAAAACAACAACTCAACCTCCCAACTTAACGTGCAAAGAAGCCCTAAGTAGGTAAGCATTTGGGAGGGGGGTAGGAGGAGAGCTGCACCTAAAAGATATTTTTACCTTAATGCAGAGAATGCAGCAAGGTAACAAAACCTTTAGCATTTACAACCACTTTAAGCCCCACTGTCTAAGGATAGCTGGTCATTTTCATTTCCTGGCAAGATTCTGTTAAAAGTTAAACATTTACAATACAGACCATCATAGTGGTTATGGGGGAATTTGTATCAGAAAAAATAAGATCATCAACATACAGGAAACAGTTTAATAAACAGAGCACAAAGTTATATCATTTTGAGAAAAACTTGCTACAAATGCGTAAAAATACTCCCTTATTAGTTCAGGGTATGATATTTGAGACACGATACATTCACAATTATACTTCTAGACTTAAGTGGACTTAAGTGTAAACTGTCCACCAATGCTAGAGCAAACAAGAATTATCTAAACCATTATGAACTCTAGAGCCTCGTACACACGGGACGACGATCGTATACAACAGGTCGTATGAACGACCGTTGTATGCAAAATCGATCGTTCGTATGCGCGATTAGAACAGCCGACATACGACGGTCATACAAGGGGAGTTGTATGAGCAGACTAGAAAACTTAGTCGTACCAACAAGCGCTCATACGACCGTTGTATCGTGTGTACAGAGCAGTTGGTACAACAAGTTGTATTGTGCAAAACACGCATGCTCAGAAGTCAGGAACGGCTGGATGCTAATTACATGCACCTTAACGTTCTTTCTGCGGTCGTACGATCGTGTAGTGTAGTCAGTATGCAATTTACATTATCCAACATACGATTTGAGACAATCATAAGTACGATTGTCGTCCCGTGTGTACGAGGCTTTAGAGTGAGTGGCATGCAGCTGCATCTAGGATTTGACTTATTTTTTTTTACTTTACTAAAAAAAAAGGTCTGTTTCAAACTCCTCCACTCTATATCCCATCAGTTGTTTACCCAGAGTTTTGTGTCATCTCATCCTTTTCTTGTTCACAGTACACAGTGGATTATTCTGTATATCCCTGTTATTTTCTCAGTTGAGAAACAGGAAGACATAATTTCCTGCTCCCAGGTGGTTCAGAAGCCTGTAGTAAAAGGTATCTCCTAAAAGTAAATCCTTACATTTTCAGTGCGTTTTTGTTCATAATTGTGTATATCAGTAAGACCCTCTACACATGGGCCAAGGTTCCAGATCATTAGTTTTAAATACAATACCTCAGGTGTGATGTTTAACCACTTGCCAACCGCCGTCTGACGGCGACAGAGTGGCTCGTTATCGCAAACCGCCGTCATATGACGGCGGCTGGGATAACTAGTGCTGTGAGCGCGTGCGCCGCCAGAGGCGCGCTCACTGTGTCCGGGGGGGCTAGGGAGCGGGTGGGGCAGACTCGATTGCCGCCAGCTACCCGTGATGGCCCCCCGCAGTGAGAGAATGGAGGTCTGTGTAAGTAAACATGGATCTCCGTTCTCACAGAAGGGGAAGGGCGGTGATCACAGGCTTCCTGTATATGGAAGCCGTGATCACCCCCTTCCTCCAGCCAGGGCAGCCCACATACAGTTAGAACATGCCCAGGGAACACAGTTAACCCTTAGAGCGCCCCCTGCAGGTTAACCCCTTCACTGCCAATGGCATTTACACAGTAATCAGTGCATTTTTATAGCACTGATCGCTGTATAACTGCCAGCGGTCCCAAAAAAAGTGTCAAAATGGTCCGACATGTCCGCTGCAATATCGCAGTACCGCTAAAAATCGCAGATCGCCGCCATTACTAGTAAACAATGAAAAAAACCCCCCAGAAATGAATTCTCATCGCCCGTAAACGCGGTAACTTTTGTGCAAATCAATCAATACCAAAAATATGAGGAAGAATAGAAATCGGCTAAAACCGATGAAAAAAAAAAATTTATATTTTTTTTGGATTTGTATTTTAGTAAACAGTAAGAAATTTGGGTTTTTTGTCGCTCTTCTTTTGCTTATAGTGGCGATCAGAAATGACGCAGAGGTGATCAAATACTACCAAAAGAAAGCTCTATTTGTGAAAAAAAAAAGGACGCAAATTTCGTTTGGGTACAACATCGCATGACCGCGCAATTGTCAGTTAAAGCAACGCAGTGCCGAATCGCAAAAAGTGCTCTGGTCCTAAAGTGGGAAATCCTTCCGGGGCTGAAGTGGTTAAACAGTACATTTGATTTAAAATGTGTATTTAGCACCAGAAAATATTGGTGCTATTATCAACTAAAAAATGTTATTCTTGCTGTGATAATACAACATTCATCATTAGAGTATTAATATTGTTGTTGAATTTACTTTAGGCCCCTTTCACACTTGTGCGACTTGTCCTGCGACTTGGGACTGCAAAGTTTCACGATTTACAATGAGTACCATTCATATCTGTGCGACTTCAAAGTAGTCCCTGCACTACTTTGGTCTGCCTTTGATGCGACTGGAGGTCCACAAACCTCAAGACTACACAGGCATTACTTCAAGTCGCGTCAAAGTAGAGGTAAAGTCACATGACTTTCAGGTCGCACAAGTGTGAAAGGGGCCTTAATGGCTTGGTTTAGGAGTAGGGTTAAAGAAGTCCATATAGCCAGACCATACATTATGGGGTATATTTATAAAGCAGTGAATGTAAATCCTCTTGGGGCTTTTGTTTTCAATTACAGGGAATGATTATCCGCTTGTAATTATTTAGTTAATGTCACATTCACTGCTTTATAAATATGCCCCATAATTTAAAAAAATATTACAGTGCTTTTTTTGTAAGTCATGTTTCCTCCTCTTGGCAAATATTTTATTAATTCATTGCAGAGTTTAAGTCAGGAGAAAAATGAGATCAATCTGTCACTTATGAGCATGTCAGATTCTTCTCTTTCCAGTTGCCCTCTGCTGCTCTTCCCCTGCAGCTACATCAGCTGTAATTGAAAGTGCTGAGGCTGCATAGAGGAAAAGTGTTCCCAAACAGCCTCAGCAAATGTAAACAAATCTGCTGAGGTTGTGTGCATGACAGCGGCTCCCAATCAGCTTCTGGGCTGTTTGTTTACATATGCTGGGGTTGTGTTCTAGAGTAAAAAATATCACAATTACCAGATGCACAGGATGAGGATAAGATAAATATTGAAGTTGCACTTTTTGATCTTTGTCTGTAAATTCTAACCATGTGATTATGATGCTAACCCTCTAGCTTTAAAGTGTCACTAAACCCACAACAGTAAAATCAGTCTGTATATGCAGTAAAGCATGCTTGTTATACTCACTGTGGAACCTAAGGGGTTATTCCTCTGCATAATGTAAAAAGGCTGGTTGATCCTGTCTCCTCTGATCCTCCCCTTCTTTTACTGTCCCCAATCTATCTCCTGATAAGACAGAGCCTTTGGATTTACTCTGTGCATGCTCAGTTTGGTGTGTATTGCTAGAGTTTTTTTTACTTGCAAGGTTGCATGTGCTCAGCACAGGGCCAATCAGCACTGTCCAGACAGAGGGCCAGGGGTCCCGCAGCCTCATAGGACAGTCAGAGTGAAATCACCTCCTACAAGCTTTAACCAGACACTGATAGAAGTCACAAGAATGCTATATTCCATGGATGATAAAAGGTATTTAGCAGTTTATATTTACTAAAAGTAATTGCATTTCCATGTTTTCTGTACTGTGAAAAAACAAATATAGTGAATGCAGGGTCCTGGGTATAGGAACACTTTAATATTGTTAGAGTCCCTGCCCTGGAACAAATATAACATGTTCTGTTCTGCTTCTGTGACTCCAAGTAATAAAGCAAAAGATAGTAGCGCAAGTAGCATTTTCAAAAGGCAGAATAGTCTGTAAAACAGAAAAACAAACTGCACTTAACAATGTGGGGGCACCATGAGAGCTAACTGATCGGGAAATGTGAATTCTTGAGTCTGTGGAATCTTAAATTTAGAAGCAGATAGAAATCTGCACAAACATTCAGTAAAAAGCTTGCAAATGTAATGTGTCCAGTAGACCCGGAGTTCTACTTTAAACTGTATCTTCACACATATGAGATCTCATGTAAGAGACCCCCCATTAATGCTTTTGGAACAAATATTTTTTTCAAGCTAAGCAATGCTGGATAAATAATGTGCATAACAAATAACTGATAAAAACTTCCAACTGTGTAGCTTCAATAAAAAAAAAATGACAACAGAAACATCAAGTGACTGAAAGCCCAATACCTTTAAGATTCAATTTGTAGATAAAGCTTCCATTTACTAATAGAAATATGTTATTAATAACCTGGCAACCACCAACATTATGTTGTAACTGAGCTTCCACCATAACCATCTTCGTTTTGCATTCTGCTCCATGTGTGCCAAGTTTTTTATTATGCATTTTTCTTCTAATTTCAAAATGTGGAATCCTTGAAAAGCTGCAATGTATGGAAATTATTATCGCAGCCTGAAAGGCTTAATGATGATGAAACACCTCTGGGAGACGTGCCACCAAGAGATAAATGTAAAGATTATTCCGCCGAACAAATGTTTTCTGTCCAATCTATATTCAGGACAGTTGTCAAACATCATCTACATTTCAGAAGAACAGCTAGTTTTCAGGTCTCCCATTTTCTTGTACTTAAAGCGGAGTTCCACACAAAAGTGGAACTTTCGCTGGTCGGATTCCCCCCCCCCCTCAGGTGTCGCAATTGGCACCTTTCGGGGGGGGGGGGGAGGATACCTGTCCTTTTCCCCAACATCCGGGAGCCCAGGCAGAGGCCGCTGACGTCACAGCCCAGCTCCCTCCTCCTCCCTCCCTCCTCCGCCGGCCAGTGAGAAAGCGTAGCGGTGGCTCGCGCATGCACAGTAGGGGCCCGGCGTGAAGCCGAATGGCTCCACTGCCGGGGTCTCTTAATCTCAATGGCGGCGGCAGCACTCGACCAGCCGATCCGAAGATAGGTGGCGGTAATGATATCGCTGGACTCCAGGACAGGTAAGTGTTCTAAAGTTAAAAGTCAGCAGCTACTGTATGTGTAGCTGCTGACCTTTAATTCTTAAAGGGGTGGCGGACCTCCGCTTTAAAGTCCATTGTGGGGGCTAGCTCAATGAGGATCACCTTCCCTGGGAAAAAGGTAGCCCAAACGGCAGGTTTTCTTAAAAGCTGACTTGTAGCCAGTTTTATTTTAAAAGGTTACTTCAAAATCAAACAAACAAAACAGAAAATAAATCCTTTCCATTCAGACTCTTACTAAACATTTCCAATTTTTCTAGCTAAGTGGTGAAGGGCTTCTCCCAGTGACTCACAAAGCAAAGACAATGCAATTCTTTTTGTTTCAGTCATAAAGCAAACTTCAATTCAGCAGTTCTCCCAGGTTTGATGGCTTCCTGAGTTCCAGGCCAGGGCAAACCTTTGCTCTACTCCTGTTTATTTATACCACCTGTTGGTGGACACAAGTGGACCGCAAAATCCAGTCTAATCCAAGGTGGCTGGTAAAACCTGGACCGTATTCCACCTTTGTTTCTTGCAAATGAACGCATGCGAGGTGAAACATAACGTCCATCGATCACCTCGCCTTTCATAATGTCACATATCTCCATCCTCTCCTGAAGCACTTGAGGCTGAGCAACTGTCCTAACCAAAAATTGGACAGGGGAAAGGGCATCTGCATTATTTTGGAGTTTCCCAGCTCTATGATCCACTGTGAACTTAAATGCTTGAAGAGCAAGGAACCACCTTGTCACCCAACTGTTTTTCTCCTTGTTATCACACATCCATTTAGGAGGGGCATGATCAGTTACCAGTAGTGTTGAGCGAACCCGGACTGTAACGTTCGGGTCCGTACCGAACTTTAGGGTGTCCGTGGCACGGACCCGGACCCGGACATTTCAAAAATCGTTCGGGTTACGGGGAGGATTTACCTACACACTATTGTTCCTCTTTTTGTCAACCCACTGTTCCACCAAGGAACGAGAAGTTCGTAAATTCAAGTGTCACCTAGTATCTCGACCCTTTGAGGTTTTATTACGTCTACGGGAAAGGGGACAGGTTAAAAACCAATCCTGTCAACGAGTCGGAGTTCACGAAGTCCTCTCCTACCTCTATACACTGTAATACTTTCCGCTCCACTAGCTACCTGCAATACAAAGTGGAGCGTACGCAAGTAAACGTTCTTTGTTTCCACCTTATGCCAGGTCCAAAATGGTCGGTGGAACCTAATCTGACCTAAAACGCCAGGTGAACACAGGTGGTTGTCCACCA
>BLSH010063816.1:1933928-1944221 GCA_018402905.1 Glandirana rugosa
CTTGATTTTAATTTATTTTCCCTATCCCCATTTATTTGTAGGGCACTTGCCCTAGTTTGAAGATGATTTTAGAACAGTTATATGGCTTCTACCGTTAATTAATACTTTTCAGACACAGTTTGAAGATGATCCACATTCACCTCCATTTTTGCTTTTTTTATGTTTTTATTTTTTTAAAAATATTTACAGTTATTTCCCTGTCCCCATTTTTTTGTAGGGCACTTGCCCTACCCTTACCCCCATTTTACTTCCTTTTGCAGCCCTCTGGGGCTTTCCAGGACTTTCCTACAGCCATTTTTGTGCCTAAAAGTTCGGGTCCCCATTGATTTCAATGGGGTTCGTTGTCCGTGCGATCGTTCGGGTTCCGTCCGGACCCGGACCCGGACTTTGTCACGAAGTTCGGACGGACCAGCAGAACCCGAACTTCCAGGTGTTCGCTCAACTCTAGTTACCAGTTTAATTGGTCTTCCCAACAGGTAATATTTCAGGGTATCTAAGGCCCATTTGATAGCTAAACATTCCTTCTCAACAATGGCATAGTTTTTCTCATGTCTGTTGAGCTTTCTGCTAAGGTAGATCACTGTCGTTCTCCTCCCCATCTCTGACTTGGGACAGTACAGCACCCAGTCTCACATCAGAGGCGTCCGTCTGCACCGCAAACTCCTTTGTGAAATCGGAGGTCACGTGCACAGGTTGTGCACAAAGGGCTTGCTTCAACATTTGAAATGCCTTCTCTGCCTCAGGATTCCACTTGATCATGACCGACGCTCTACCCTTTGTCAGATCCATCAGTGGGGCTGCAATGGTAGCAAAATTGGGTATAAAATGCCTGTAGTACCCTGTGATCCCAATAAATGTAAAAACTTGCTTTTTATTTATAGGTTGGGGCCACTTTTGAACTGTCTCAATCAATTGAGACAGTCCCCGACCAATAATGTAGCCAAGGTATTTGGCCTCCTCCAAGCCTATGGCACACTTTCTGGGTTTGGCAGTGAGTCCTGCTTTCCTAAGAGAATCTACTACTGCTTGCACCCAAGGCAAATGGGATTCCCAATCTGGGCTGTGGATGACTTAATCATCAAAATAGGCGGCTGCGTATTGGCGATGTGGTCTTAAGGTCTTATCCATCATTCTCTGGAATGAGGCAGGAGCACCATGCAAGCCAAAAGGCATTCGCTTATACTGGAAGGACCCTTCGGGGGTAGAAAAAGCAGTTTTCTCTTTCCCAGACTCGGTTAGGGGTATCTGCCAATAACCTTTAGTCAGATCTAAAGTAGTTATATACCGGGCACTACCCAATCTGTCAACAAGCTCGTCGACCCGAGGCATTGGGTATGCATCAAATTTGGACACGCTGTTCAATTTTCTGAAGTCATTACAAAACCTTATAGTTCCATCTGGTCTTGAAACCAACACTATTGGACTTGACCAGTCACTGTGGGACTCCTCAATCATGTCCAGCTCTTACATGTTCTTTATTACATTTGCAACTACTTCCCACCTAGCCTCGGGTATTTTATAGGGCTTTACATTTACGCGGACACCTAGTTCCGTAATTATGTCATGCTGTATAACTGTGGTCAGTCCGGGCAGGTGAGAGAAAAAGTCTCTATTCTTACTCACAAATTTTTTAACAACCTTCTGTTGGGCCACTGACAAGGTTTCAGTTATGGGTACTTCCAGAGTCACAGGGGACATGTACTTTTGGGAAGATGGCATTGCCTGTAAAGTCTCTCTGTCCTTCCAAGGTTTCAAAAGATTAACGTGATATATTTGCTCTGGCTTCCTTTTCCCTGGCTGGTAAACTTTGTAGTTTACCTTTCCTACTCTTTCCATAATTTCAAAGGGAACTTGCCACTTTGCTAGGAATTTACTCTCAACTGTGGGGACGAGTACCAGCACTTTATCACCAGGGCTGAAGACCTGGGCTTTAGCACCCCAATTATAAACCCTTCTCTGGGCCTCCTCCAGAGGTTCCCGTACAAGCGGCATGACAGCAGCGATTCTATCTTGCATCAGTGAGACATGCTCCATGACGCTTCTATAAGCTGTGGTCACTCCCTTCCATGTTTCCTTTGCATCATCTAGCAATCTCCTGGGATGTCTACCATACAGTAGTTCAAAAGGGGAGTAACCTGTAGATGCCTGAGGTACCTTTCCTATGGCAAACATGAGGTGTGGCAGCAAGAAATCCCAATTTCTCCCATCTTTGTCCACCACATTTTTTAACATGCTTTTGAGCGTTTTGTTAAATCTCTCCATAAGACCATCAGTTTGTGGGTGGTAGACAGAGGTACAGGGATGGGAGATTTTGTACAACTTACACAATTCTTTAGTGACTCGGGACATAAATGGGGTGCCTTGATCCGTTAATATCTCTTTTGGAATACCCACATGACTAAATACCTGGACAAGCTCTTTAGCAATAGTTTTGGCTGAGGTATTACGTAAGGGAATGGCTTCAAGATATCGCGTGGCATAGTCGAGTATTACCAGTATGTGCTGATGGCCCCAGGCAGACTTTACTATTGGTCCCACCAGATCCATGTCAATTCTTTCAAAAGGCACTTCAATTATTGATAAAAGTACCAGCGGACTGCAAAAATGTGGCGATGGCATAGAATACTGACACTCTGGGTATGACTCACAATATTCTTTGACATCTGCATATAACCCGGGCCAAAAGAATCTCTGGGTTATTTTCTCCTTGGTCTTCTCTATACCCAGAAGTCCACCCATCATATAACCATGGGCTAAATCTAATACCATCCAGTGATAGGGTTTGGGAACCACTAGTTGCTCTACCTCCTTCTCCCCTTGCACCTGATACAGCAACTTATTTTCAAGAGCCATGTAGGGAAAAGACACTCCTATATTAGTTCAACATGTTCCCCATTTATCATTTTAATGTTTTCTCTGGCTCTATTGAGTTTGGTGTCTTTTAATTGTTCCTTACAAAAATCATCTTTCCTGACCTCTAAGTCAGACACCACATTCTGTCCACTCTCACTATCAGAGTCAGAGATGATTACTTGTTCATTACCTTCTAGCTGGGGGCTGGATTCCAGCTCCTCCTGCTCCCCAGCCAGTACAGAAAAAAAGAAAAGGATGGTCTCCTTCCTCGGACACGTCAACAGTTTCCGTTTCAATTTTGTAATCAAAAAGGTCTGGTGTGAGTTCCAGTGTTTCCTCAGCAGGGGGAGCTCTGTCCTCCTGACTCTTCTGTTTTCCCATAAACTCCAAAAGAGGGGAAAATCTCTCCCCACTAGGGCTTAATGAAGCAGTGAGGGTACCACCCCCACCGAATGTGTCCCCATGCCCCAATGGGTATCAATCTCAACAACATCAGTCTGGTAGTAACGGGTGTCACCATGTATACAAATAACTCCAATAGTGCTTTGCGGGATTTATACAATCACCTTTGACTAATGTCGCCAAACTACCAGAATCTAGCAGAGCCATGACTGGCTTTCCATCAACTGAAATTACACATTTTTATTTCCATGCGTTTGACATGTTGCAGTACATGCCACCTGTGCAAAAAGAGACATGCGTATTTTTCAAGTAAGCATTATCGCATTGCATTAGTTCATCATTTAGGGAAGAGTTAGCAGTAATATGACCAAACGCATGGCAGCAATACCATTTTATCTGTTCTGTACCCAGTTCTCTAAACGGCCTCAGAGATGTTCCTGACCTATTTGGCCAGTCTCTAGGTCCTGAGCCCATAGTCTCATTATCTGTGGCAACACTCTTGTAATTTTTCCCCATGCCCTTGAACCCTGGAACAGCCTTACCAGATCCATCGGGCAATTTTTCACCCCTAGAGACATTGGAGTGGGGAACGGATGGGTTCAACAAGTCCTCGACAGCAGTATATCTCTCCACCAGGTCCACCAGCTGGTTTGCAGTCTTAGGGTCCCCCATGGCTGACCCACTTCCTCAAAGTGGCAGGGAGCGCCTGTAAATAATGGTCCATGCTCCACAATCCTAAGGCCTGGCAAAGTCTCTAGCTGCAGCCATTTCTTGCTGAGGTGTATCAAGTCAAACATTTGGGAGCGGGGTGGCTTGTCAGCATTGTATGATCACCGATGCACCCGTGGAGCCCAGACTGCAATGTTGATGCCCATGTGTCCAAGCATCTCGGCTTTCAGTGTCTCATAATCCTGGGCAGCATCTGGTTCCAGGTCATAATAGGCCTTTTGGGGCTCTCCTGTCAGAAATGGCACTAGTAGTCCTGCCCATTGCTCTTTTTGCCATCCTTCACAAACAGCGGCTCTTTCAAAAGTTGCTAGGTACGCTTCCACATCGTCTGCAGGTGTCATCTTCTGCAGGAAATTGCTGGCACGCACCATTTTCTGTTCCACCGGCAAAGGACTTGCGGACCCCTTTATTAAGTCCACCAGGGCCTCTGCAAACTGGCGATTCATCTCCTGCTGGGCTGCAATGGCCTGGCGATTCGCCTCCTGCTGAGCTGCAATGGCCTGGCGATTCGCCTCCTGCAGCGAACTGGCAATTGGTTTCCTGTTACTAGCAATTGTTCTCCTGCTGGGTTTCAGTGGCCTGCAGCAGGGCTATTAACACATCCTCCTTCTTTCTCCTTATTCAGGAAGATGCCCATCAAATCCACCATATTTGGAGGTTAGCTCAATGGGGATCATCTTCCCTGGGAAAAAGGTAGTTCAAACGGCAGGTTTTCTTAAAAGCTGACTTGTAGCCAGTTTTATTTTAAAAGGTTGCATGAAAATAAAAAATAAAAAACCCAGAAAATATATCCTTTCTATCCAGGCTCTTACTAAACATTTCCAGTTTTCCTAACTAAGCAGTGAAGGTCTTCTCCCAGTCACCCACAAAACAAAGACAGTGCAAAGCTTTTTGTTTCAGTCATAAAGCAAACTTCAGTTCAGCAGCTCTCAGGTTTGATGGCTTCCTGAGTCCCAGGCCAGAGCAAACCTTTGCTCTACCCCGTTTATTTATACCACCTGTTGGTGGGCACAAGTGGACATCAAAATCAGTTTGGGAACCAACCCTGCCAAGGTGGCTGGTAAAACCCGGACCGGATTCCACCTTAGTTTCTTGCAAATGAACGCATGCGAAGTGAAACATAATGTCCATCGATCACCTCGTCTTTCATAATGTCACACCATTTACTTACCAGTTTTCATATGCCACTTTCTGTATCCAGTATACTGTAACCCTTATCATAACAACTAGCTTGTACCCATATATCAGCATGAAGAATAATGCTAAATTTATATTTGAAATTAACACATCACATGATCACAATAATATTTCCAATGAGAGGGAGTATAGGGGCTGCTCTTCTTCTTAAATCTAAACTACAGGTATATATAAAAGGCACCAGTTAATATGTTCAACCAGTTGATCAAAAAAACCACAGATTCCTGCATCCACACAAGAGATGTGGAAGCAGGAATATCCCCCGCAATGCTTGTATTCTGACAGTGGGGACTCCCCATCAGAATACACTGATCAGCACTGCAGCAGCGGCTGATCTAATGCTGGTTTTCAAGCTGGACCGTACAGGAGAAGCCGGTCTAACAATAGGCAACTGTTGAACAGAGAGGGTTACACATGGATCCAAGTTCATCTGGTTCCTGATGAACCAGACAAATTTTGATCGGTGTGTAACCAGCTTAAAGTGATTGTAAAGTCTCTTTTTTCCTATAAAAATAACAAACATGTTATACTTACCTGCTCTGTGCAGTGGATTTGCACAGAGCAGCCCAGATCCTCCTCTTCTCGGGTCCCTCTTCTGTGATCCTGACCCCTCCCTCCTGTACAGTGCCCCCACAGCAAGCAGCTTTTCATGGGGGCACCCATGCCGAGTCACAGCTCCCTGCGTACATTCAGACAAAGAGCCCTGACCCCCCCCCCCCCCTCCCGAACGGCTAGCCAATTTCGATTGACGCAGCAGCAGCCAATGGCTCAGCCAATCAGGAAGGAGAATCTCAGATGGCTAAGACACTCGTGGACATCGCAGAACAGAGAGGGACCTCAGGTAAGTGTTAGAGGGACTGCTGCACACAGAAGGCTTTTCATCTTAATGCACAAAATGCAATAAAATAAAAAAGTCTGCCTTTACAACTCCTTTAAGTCTGTTATTTTTTAACTGTAAAAGAACAAGCTGTCCAGAGAAAGTCGCAGTTAGAGGACTGGGACAAACCATTTAACACAGGTGCTTACAATGGTCAGCTTTCGATAATTTATGTAAAACCTCTATCCCAAAAGTAAAAAAAACCTGTTTGTTGTAACTGCTTACAAAGTGCTATCTGGGGTTCAGCTTCATATTGTTAGACAAGTCCATCTAAATATGCTAGTCTAACACTACTCTCACCTCAGACTGACAATGCTGTTGTCCAAAGGGATCTACTACTTTATCGGGAATGCAGACACCCTAAGACAGGAAGTGCTTTACTGCCTGAATCACCGGGTGAAATAAAGGACAAAAAAAGCTGAAAAAAGAAATTGAATGCAGCCAGCACATACAAAGACACTTTTCTTTTGGGGTCACTGAAACCATAAAACAAAACAGAGGGCCCACCGAACTAGTGCATTATCCTAAGAACATAGCTTTATTAATATAAAAAGTGGTAAGTATTATACTCACACAGAGTAACAATTGTATCAAAGCTAATTACAAAAGCAGCACCATTCAGTCCATAGGACATCATAGCGTGTGACAGGACAAATGAAGATCCAATAGGCTAACGCGTTTCAAGGACAAGCCTCTTCCTCAAGCCGCTTCTTTTGGGGTTTAATACTGCCTTAAGGGTTTTACCGCAATACAAATATGTGTACTTACCCTTAAAAAAAGAAGTATGCTTACATGTACACTTGCTCTTTTTTTCCTTTTAATGGGATCTACATGTACTGAAACATCACATACACTGTCATTCTTGCTGTCAGTTTCCATTGAGGCTAAATAAGCAGTTGAATAATCTTTAAAAAAACAACACTTCGGGAAGGATTGGTCATCCTCTGCTCTCAGTGGTTCTTCCTGCTGACCTCTAGGTCACTAAAGGATACAGATTTGGTGGGAGGAACCTCAGAACTCAAAATGAAAGTGGAAGTCTCAAAAGATTCTTTATTATTATTATACAGGATTAATATAGCGCTGACAGTTTGCACAGCACTTTACAATATTAGGGCAGACAGTGCAATTACAATACAATTCAATAGAAGAGGAATCAGAGGGCCCTGCTTGTCAGAGCTTACAATCTAGGAGGGAGGGTTAAGTGATACGAAAGGGCAATAACTGTGGGGGATGAGTTGATGGAGAAAATAAAAAGTGTAGTTGTTAGGTGGTGGCAGGATAGGCTTCCCTGAAGAGAAAAGTTTTCAGGGATTGCCTGAAGGTGGATAGATTTGGGGACAGTCTGACAGATTGGGGTAGGGAATTCCAGAGGATCAGAGAGGCTCAGGAGAAGTGAGTATGAGAGGAAGTGATGAGGGAGATGGAGAGCAGGAGGTCTTGGGAGGAACAAAGAGGATGATTAGGTTGGTATTTTGAGACTAGGCTGGTAATGTAGCTGGGAGCAGAGTTGTGGATGGCTTTGTAGCTCATTGTTAGTATTTTGAATTTAATTAGTTGGGCGAGTAGCAGCCAATGGAGAGATTGGCAGAGAGGGGTGGCAGACGCTGAACGGTTTGTAAGGTGGATGAGTCTGGCAACGGCATTCATGATGGACTGGAGGGGGGATAGTCTATTTAAAGGTAGGCCAATGAGGAGGGAGTTGCAGTAGTCGAGGCGAGAGATGACCAGAGAGTGAATCAGGAGCTTTGTGGTTTCATTGGTTAGGAAGGAACGTATTTTAGAGATGTTGCAGAGGTTGAGGCCGCAAGATTTAGAAAGTGATTGGACGTGGGGCCAAAAGGAGAGTTCTTTAGCACGCAATTTCTCTTCACTGCAGAATACTGAAATTGGCAGCGCGAGCAACGTAAAACATGAGTGTCTACATTGTTTTCTGCAAGTTCATAACATATTTGTTTGCGCAACAGAGCCTTTAAAAAAAAACTTTTTCTGTATTCTGTAAGGTACATTAGGGCCATGTGAAAACAAGATATGCTAAAAACACATAGTTACAAATAACTACACATTCCAATGACACATCTGTTGTTGTAATTGCCACAAAAGTAATATACACATCAGTTTTGTTTGCTAATTGTTCTAAATATTTTTTCTAATTAAGAAAAATCAGTACAGATTTATTTGCTTACAGAGAGGCTTTAGAAAGGTAACTCTACATTTAAGGAATGCATGCAAAGTATAGTTATGGATTATATTTAGGCTGATACTCAGGTAGAGCTAAATCAGGGAACAGCACATTTGAAATGACAGGTCTGCATTAAAAATTACAGACACATGCTTATTATAGAATCATAACAGCTTAGACCTAATTCTTGGATGGAGGTCCTTGACAACCTATATATATTTTATGGAGTTTGATTGAACAGAAACTGACATGACCTCTTCAGGTCTGAATCTTTAATTTCTTTTTTTTTTTTCTTTCAAGAAATAATGAATATGTTTTTTTCTTCAAACTAGCAATTTGGTTAAGCAGGAGTAATGGCATTATAGTATTTTGCATTTCAATCCTTTAAAAGTATTAACAGCTTAAAAAAGTAACTTTAGTACTTTGATATTCCTTGAACCCTCTTAGGAATTTATTCACCTTAAAATTCATTGAGTATTAACCCATCACAAGCTCTGTATGCTAATGCATTCAAACTGACATTCAATATCCAAGACTGGCAACGTGAAAACATTCAACACTCCTCTTAATATATATATGTATATATATATATATATATTAGAGCTGCACTAATCTGGCCAAAATGAGAATCACAATGTTTTTGCTTAGAATAAAGATCACGATTCTCGCGGCGTAACATCTTATCAAAAAATTGGGCTAACAGCACTGTTTAGTTTTTTGGGGGTTTTTTGAAAGTGTAATTTTCCCCAAAAAAATGTGTTTGAAAGAACACTGCACAAACACTGTGACATAAAATATTGCAAACCGCCATTTTATTCTCTAGGGTCTCTGCTAAAAAATAGTATATAATGTTTGGGGGTTCTAAATAATTTTCTAGCAGAAAATACTGGATTTTTACTTGTAAGCAATAAATGTCAGAAAAGATTTAGTCTTTAAATGGTTAAACTAAACTCTTGTATACACTGTGGAGTTCATTCCTTTGAAGTAGTTAAATTGTATCTCTTCTAGCTTATTTTATCAGCAGTGGCCTCAGACTTGGCCGTCTGCCCAGATAGGAGAGACTCAAGTCGCTCCGACTTAGAAAAAGATTCCTGCAGAGACTTCAGGCGACTTGCATTGACTTCTATTACAGTCAAGTCACGCTAAATCGCCCCGCAAGTCTGTCTCCATTAACTGCACTGAAAGAAGGCCTGATGGAGATCACGGGGGGGGGGGGGGGTGAATCAAGATCGCAATTAATTTATTTTATTTTGCGATTAATTGTGCAGTCCTAATATATATTCCCTGGATTAATTTAAAAGAAAATTTGTGGAAAAATGCAGTCTTGATCTTTGGCCTTAGACACCTCACTGGTAAGCAAACTAAACATTTTATCTAGGTGATGTTTACCCTCTTCAAAGCATCCTTACTTAGAAAGGTAATTTAATATTACCTCTGTGTTCCTAACCTAAGGCCTAAAGGGAATGGCCATACTCTGTGGTGGGTTGATTACCAATGGGGAGAGGCTCTCTGCTGAACACGTGTGGTGGTGTGTAAAGATTCCTGTTTACCCTTTGGAGAATTTTTTTTATATACATGGGCAGCTTCTTCATAACTTTGGGACTGTTTTATATATATTTTAGTTTGTTAATAGTGTTGAGCGAACCCGGACTGTAACGTTCGGGTCCGTACCAAACTTTCGGGTGTCCGTGGCACGGACCCGGACATTTCAAAAATCGTTCGGGTTCGGTCCGGGGTTCGTCGAATATTTCTCCGACCCAGTGTACTACGTGACCGGTTAGTGTCGGTACGGTAATCATCCGTACCGACACTACCGAAGATTCCCGTTTGGTCACTTTGCGAACAACTAACCGACGGGACGTCGAAGAGTTGTACACCTCATTTTATCGTCTTGGGGCCTGGCTTGGGCTTGCTAAAAACTTTACAGGCCCAGGCACGGTGCCTGTGGGCTTTCAAACCATGCCTGGGCTTGCAATGTCAGGCCCAAGCGAGTTGTGATAATTGTTTGATTTTATATATATTTTGTCAGGGTTTCAATACTTCTTCGACGGGTACA
>BLSH010063816.1:1976230-1986240 GCA_018402905.1 Glandirana rugosa
CCGTCCTTTACACGGTAGAAACTTTGATCTGAAAACAGCAATCAAGCAAGCCTCCGTCCAGTACTCTGGGCCAGAAAGATCTTCTTTAAAGAACTAAGAGTGTTCGCTCTGGTACCAGGATAAAATTTTTGTCCCACAACAAGCCAGAATCCAAGTCTTAAAGACCTTCGATGATCATAAGATGGCCTGACATTTTGGAATATGGAAAACATCTGACTTAGTCCAACGTTCCTTTTGGTGGCCCAGCCTAAGTCAAGATTGTGGGAAGTATGTAAAATCCTGTAAAGTCTGCCAG
Source organism: Glandirana rugosa (assembly GCA_018402905.1). Classification (NCBI taxonomy): domain Eukaryota; kingdom Metazoa; phylum Chordata; class Amphibia; order Anura; family Ranidae; genus Glandirana; species Glandirana rugosa. Next base: position 1,976,526 of record BLSH010063816.1, read on the forward strand.
CGCAACAAGGGGTCCAACTCTAAGTCCTGAGGTCTATTAAGACCACTACCGGTCCCAGAGCAACCATGGAAAGAAATCTCTATGGACTTTATTGTAGACTTACCACCCTCCGAAGGGTTTACGACCATTCTGGTCATGGTTGATCATCTTTCAAAGATGGCACATTTCCTGCCTATTATACGCACACCCTCGGCTGTGGAAACCGCCAATATATTTGTGAAAGAGATCATCAGGCTGCATGGAATTCCAGACAACATTGTATCAGACAGAGGAGTACAATTTACTTCAAGATTCTGGAGAGACCTGTGCAAAACCTTGTCCACTGAAGTAAGTCTATCATCAGCGTACCACCCCCAGAGTAATGGTCAGACCGAAAGGACAAACCAGACTTTGGAGCAATACCTATGATGCTTCTCCACCTGCTCACAAGATGACTGGGTATCCCTCCTTCCATGCGCAGAAATTGCCTACAATTCCTTGCATACCAACCAATCTCCGTTCTGGGCAAATTATGGCCTTTTCTCCCCTACATCTTACCAGAAGCCTCAGTCCCTGCAGTCCAAGAGCGGATAAATCATATCCAAACCAATTATCAAAGCCTGTGGGAGACAATGAAGGAAGCTCAAAAGAGTTATAAAAAATTCTATGATAAGGGGAAAAGGGAGAACCCCATGTTCAAGGTTGGTGACAAAGTTTGCGTGCGTGTGCACATAGCCAATCAGGAAGCTCTAACCGGCCTATAAAAGACTGTTGCTGCCTAAGCCAAATTGCTGGATTGCCGTCAGCTTCCTGTTTCCTGTGAACCTTGCACCTGCATCTGACTACTCGTTGTGACCCGGCTTGCTCCAGACCTGTAACTCCTCTCCTGGCTTACTCCCGGCTTGTTCCTTTGACTCTCCCGGCTCTGTCTGAACTTCTGTGTATGAAACCAGCTTGTTACAAGGACTTTGCTTCTGCCTGAACTCCTGCGTTTGACCCCTGGCTTGCTACAAGGACTCTGCTTTGCTTGATACTCCATGCATGACCTCTGCCTGTTATATGGACTTTGCCTGTTGCACAGCAATAGGACCTGCTGCCTACCAGAACTTGTTGCTGAACTGTGCCTGCTTTTCAGTAGGTTTGACCCCCAGCCTGGTCTTCCCTGCTACACTTCCAAGCACAAGCATTCAAGCAGCCCAGCCAGAGTTCCTGTTTGACCGCAGTTGGCCATGCACATCTCTGCCAGAGTCACCTCCTATCTGCCAGACTCTTCTGGATCCTGTCGGTGACCTGTGCCTCTTTGGGCCCTATACCTACTGTTACATCTCCAGGGCTATAGTGCACTTAGCTGCAAGGGGAGCCACTCTCTACATCTGGCTTCGGATCAGGTACGTGACAGGGGCATAAAGCTCAAATAGCCCCCATTAAAGTTACATCTTTGCTTTGTATCCATTTTTCTACTCCAGAGTCGCTCCTAGCTCCATTCAAGCCTACAGCCACTAAGGACTCTTTTTATTGCCAAATTCACTTCTCCATCATTGGACTGTTTTTGGACTTTACACCATTCCAGCTTATATGGCTCATAGGTCCATCTCTATAACCTAATTTAGAGAGCGCTGTGTGAATCGTATATTTTTTATCACTTCAAATTTACTGACACATTTCAAACTCTGATGGTTTATGTAAAACACAGGAGGGAGAAAACCCGACACCTCTATATCTCAAAGTGCATCCAGAAGAAGGATGCTTAGGCTGACTGTGATTAGGATGTGATAGCGATCCACATTTTTTTTTACGCATTCTTTATTTTTTAATAAAAAATTGGGTAAATTACAGTAGGAGTGGCATCATTTGAAACAAATTACGACGTATGGTAGTTGTGAGGGGTTAGCTCAATGGAGATCACCTTTCCTGGGAAAAAGGTAGTCCAAACAGATGGTTTTCTTAACTTGTATCTTTTATTTTTTAATAAAAAATTGGGTAAATTACAGTAGGAGTGGCATCATTCAAAACAAATTACAATGTATGGTAGTTGTGAGATGCTAGCTCAATGGGGATCACCTTCCCTGGGAAAAAGGTAGTCCAAACAGCAGGTTTTCTTGACTTGTAGCCAGGTTTATTCAAAAGGTTGCAAGTAAATCAAATAAACAAAACAGAAAATAAATCCTTGCCATCCTGGCACTAACTAAACATTTCCGGTTTCCTAACTCAGAAGTGAAGGGCTTCTCCCAGTTACTCACAAAACAAACATAATGCAAACCTTTTGTTTCAGTCACAAAGCAAAGTTCAGTTCATCAGCTCTCCCAGGCTTGATGGCTCCTGAGTCCCAGGCCAGAGCAATCATCTGATCCAGACCTGCTTCCTTTATACCACCTGTTGATGGACACAAGTGGACTGCAAAATCTGGTCCGGGACCCACCCCACCAAGTTGGCTGGTAAAACCCAGACCAGATTCCACCTTAGTTTCCTGTAAATGAACGCATGCGAGGTGAAATATAGCGTCCATCGATCACCTCACCTTTCATAATGCCACATAGTATAAAACATCACTTCATTAAGTTTGAAGACCTAGAAGTAAATATGCACGCTATAGTTTTTTGATGTGGGTTACAGAAGAAAAAAGACAAACAGGAACACTGCAGTATACAACAGTTTGCCCATATTGACACTAATACCATTCTCATAAACCCTGGTAATGTATATTGATAGGGTACCCGATATAAAAAGTTTCAAGGTATCCAAGGGTATAGGAAGAGGAGTAACGCCAACCTCAGGGAAAGTCAAGTGACAATCGCCCTGAGGCGCTGCATCAATTAATTAACTAATCAGGGTGGGGAAAAATAAAATACAGAGGGAGAGGAAGGGCAAGGGATTGAGAGAAAATGGGGGTCCGCCGGGTAGGGATACCTTCCCCCTCTGATAAGGGAAGCTCCAGTTAGCTGAAACAGATAGTAGGGATAAACAGAACAAAAAGCCCAAGCTGCATATCGAGCAGGCCACAATGTATAAACGGTATGAGAAAATTTTTACCCAAAAAGTAATTTCTTACATTCATCTGTACATGAGAATTTCAACCAGTAAAACCAAGTGTTTCTAAATTTGTCATTTGAACCCTGGATTGAGCTGGTCAGAACGGTCCATATTTTTTGATTATTTTTCTTTACAAGCTAATAATTTTATGCCCAATCTGTTGCAATTCTGACTATGCAGGGGGACCATTTATGGGATTGTGCATGTTTATTTAGACTTTGGGTTTGCTTTAATTGCTAGTTTGCGTCTTTTTCTGAATGGATATTGGAATTACCTTTCTATGGGCCCGTTCACACAGGGGGCGATCCGACTTAGGCGCGACTTTGCTAGGCAATTGCAGCGTGACTTCAGGCGACTTACAACACGACTTATGCCAAGCGACTTTGCCTGTGGCCAATCAGAGAAGGGAGGGAGGGGCTTGCCCCAAATAAAATTCTATTATTTTCACTGTAAAGTCGCTTGCATTAAGATGGGGATTCGACTTGGAGGCGACTTCCATTGACTTCTATGGGCACAAGTCGAATAGAAGTCACCTTGGAATTGCGCAGGAACCTTTTTTTGAAGTCGGAGCGACTCAGTAGGGTGCATTAAGATGGCTCCCATTCATTTGAATGGGATTTGACATGTCCAGAGACTTGAAGCAGAGCACAAGTCGTCTCTGTGTGAATGGGCCCTTACTATCATATTCAGCCTTTTGTTATTGTTTATCTTTTTACAGTGTAAACCTTATAACATTTAAATATTTAACACTAAGGGCCGGTTCCCACTGGAGCGGCGCGATGCGGCACGACTTCGCGGCCCGTTCACATCTAGGCGAATTGTCAGGCGACTTGAGTCGCCTGACAATTCGCCTCAATGCTGTGCAAATGGGACCGTTCTAATAGGAGCGAATCGCTTCGCTCCACCTTAGTAAAATGGTCCCTGCACTATTTTCAGGGCGATCTCAGGCGGCTTGCATTGACTTCTATGATAGAAGTCTCCTCGCAAGCCGCCTTGAGATCGTCTCGAGCGCCGCTCCAGTGTGAACCGGCCCTAAAGGTTTGGCTTTCAAGCATTCGTGAGGCAAGGCTCCACATGCACAAAAGACTCAATGGTTTCTTTGCCATATAAACTAACAGTTTATTATGGTACAGTATCTCACAAAAGTGAGTACACCCCTCACATGTTTGTAACCATTTTATTATATCTTTTCATGTAACAACACTGAAGAAATGACACTGTGCTACAATGTAAAGTACTGAGTGTACAGCTTGTATAATAGTGTAAATTTGCTGTCCCCTCAAAATAACTCAACACACAGCCATTAATGTCTAAACCATTGGCAACAAAAGTGAGTACACCCCAAGTGAAAAATGTCCAAATTGGGCCCAATTAGCCATTTTCCCTCCCCAGTGTCATGTGACTCGTTAGTGTTAAAAGGTCTCAGGTGTGAATGGGGAGCAGGTGTGTTAAATTTGGTGTTATCGCTCTCACTCTCTCTTACTGGTCACTGGAATTTCAACATGGCACCTCATGGCAAAGAACTATGAGGATCTGAAAAAAATAATTGTTGCTTTACATAAAGATGGCGTAGGCTATAAGAAGATTTCCAAGACCCTGAAACTGAGCCGCAGCATGGTGGCCAAGACCATACAGCGGTTTAACAGGACAGGTTCCACTCAGAACAGGCCTTGCCTTGGTCGACCAAAGAAGTTGAGTGCATGTGCTCAGCGTCATATCCAGAGGTTGTCTTTGGGAAATAGATGTATGAGTGCTGCCAGCATTGCTGCAGAGGTTGAAGGGATGAGGTTTCAGCCTGTCAGTGCTCAGACCATACGCCGCACACTGCATCAAACTGGTCTGCATAGCTGTCGTCTCCTAAAGCTGTACCTCTTCTAAAGGTGATGCACAGGAAAGCCCACAGTTTGCTGAAGACAAGCAGACTAAGGAAATGGATTACTGGAACCATGTCCTGTGGTCTGATGAGATCAAGATAAACTTGTTTGTCTGGGGCTGCATGCGTGCTGCCGGCACTGGGGAGCTACAGATCATTGAGGGAACCATGAATGCCAACATATACTGTGACATAATGAAGCAGAGCATGATCCCGTCCCTTCAGAGACTGTGCCATCAGGCAGGATTCCAACATGATTACGACCCTAAACACTCCAAGGTGACCATTGCCTTGCTAAAGAAGCTGAGGGTAAAGGTGATGGACTGGCCAAGCATGTCTCCAGACCTAAGCCCTATTGAGCATCTGTGGGGCATCCTCAAATGGAAGGTGGAGGAGTGCAAGGTCTCTAACATTCACCAGCTCCGTGATGTCATCATGGAGGAGTGGAAGAGGACTGTGAAGTTCTGGTGAATTCCATACCCAAGAGGTTCAAGGCAGTGCTGGAAAAAAATGGTGGCCACACAAAATATTGACACTTTGGGCCCAATTTGGACATTTTCACTTAGGGGTGTACTCACTTTTGTTGCCAGCGGTTTAGACATTAATGGCTGTGTAATCTTCACCTCACATATTCAGTGTAAACAAGCAAATATATAAAGTGCAAGCGGCGCTAATAGAAATAAAAAGTCCTTCAACCACAGTCATATTAATCCAATAAAAACAGTTAGTGTCCAAAAGGGGCCGTAGTTGTTTCACAGAACTTCTCCACCACCACACCACGTGGAAACTCTGGGGAGGAAGATCCCCCCTATATGGGAAGACTCACCAAATAGATGGCAACAATAAGCATCAGCAACAGACCATCAACACCGCTCACTTCTCCTCCTCTATCCTCTTTTCACTGCGGATTATATCTCAGGTGTGTGGTAACTGAAAGGAATCGGTTCACTTAAATGCTGTGCAGCTGTTCCGCTCCTCACAGTTACAGCGGTGTTCCCAGGTATGGAGCGTCCCAGCTGATTGTGGACTGACAACCGCGTGGTCACGCCTGACACGTTTTGTCATCACTTCGTCTGAGGGCGTGACCACACGGCGCGGCGTCACTCTTAGGGCCGGTTCACACTAACGCGGCGCGATACGGCGCGACTTCGCGGCCCGTTCACATCTAGGCGAATTGTCAGGCGCCTCAATGCTGTGCAAATGGAACGGTTCTAATAGGAGCGAATCGCTTCGCTCCGCCTCAGAAAAATGGTCCCTGCACTATTTTCAGGGCGATCTCAGGCGGCTTGCATTGACTTCTATGATAGCAGTCTCCTTGCAAGCCGAATTAAGTTCGCCTCGAGCGCCGCTTCGCGCCGATTTGCGCCGCGCAAGTGTGAACCGGCCCTTAAATACACGAACGAGCAGGTCATTTAACCCTTCTCGTCTACACACCCAATCACAACTGGGCCTTCATATCTGCTAGCCAGGACCCACCATCGCTGCAAACTATTACCATAGCTCAAATACACTATACCCCTAAGTTGCATCATAAGGTCCGTGAATCACGGTCACATACCGCGAGTCACCCAACGACCATACACTAAAGGATAACGGTCGTGAATAAGGTATACAATGCCCTCTGATTACCCATTATCGGGCGACCCCTAATGGTATCAATAGGTAATGCAACTGGTGAATCCTCCCTACCAGACATTCACAAATCTTACTTCAATAAGCACATAAATCAATAAAACAAACAGATTATACGTAAAAATGTAAAAAAAAAATCAACTAAACATGGTTGCAATTTCATCATCTAAATAAAATGTACTAAAAATAGAATAAACTGGGATATCTCATAGGTCACTGGAAATATAAAACAAACCTTGATTTGAAAAAATCATTGGGAGACCCACTTCTCTTCCGGTGAGAAAGTGGTGAGCCCGCAGCTAACAATATAACACACGGTCACCCAGGCCCCATTATATTAAAGCCTATACCCAGCCGGAGCCTACCCTAAAAAACGATAGGGACACTATCACATACAGGAATCCCTGCCGTGTAGGCCCACAAACATCAATACCCTAACGGGGTCTTAGTTGGAAAGGGCTCACAGGCTATAGGTGTAAAGTATAATAATGTGCTGATCAGGAGTTGATAATAAAGCAATTTACATCTAATTCCACGTTAAGACCCCCAGGCTGGAGTGAACTAGTGAGGTAGATCCATTTAGGTTCACATTTGGAAATCTCCCTCTCTTTGTTCACGCCTCGCCAGTGTGCAGAAAATTTTTCCACCACCCAAAACTTCAACCCCGAAGGGTCTCTACTATGCTTTTCACGAAAGTGCAGGGACAGATTGTGATCCTTAAAGCCTGCTTTAATGTTAGTGATATGCTCTGATATTCTCTTACTTAATTTGCGCTTGGTGCGACCTATATAAAGTAAATTGCAGGGGCACTGAATCGCATATACCACATATTTAGTGCTACATGTGATGAAATCCTTAATGGCAAAATCCCTGCCATTAGCCGTAGCAGTTAACCTGGTGAAATTACGGAGATGCGCATGTGCCTGCCTACAGGACACACATCTGCGACAGGCAAAAAAGCCTACCTTATCCCAAAACATCCTAGAGACTAGCGGAGGGTCAATGATCTTTTTGACCAGCTTATCTGCAAAAGCTGGAGCTTTTTTGTAAACATATTTAGGGATATCAGGAATTTGATCTTTCAGAGTCCTGTCTAAACCGAGGATAGGCCAACCTCCCGATATTGTGTGTGAAAGCTGCTAAAGAAGGCCCATTCATGTTTCTCCTCCCTATTAGCAGCTGGCTGGCTGAGGATATCTTCCCTTGACATGGACATCACCTGTTCAAATGTCTGATCTAGATGTAAACCACCATACCCCTTTTCCAAGAAACGTGATTTCACTATCTCAGCCTGTTGGACAAAATCCGCATCTTTGGAGCAGTTCCTCCGTACTCTCATGAGCTGACCCTTCGGGATATTCCTCAACCACACCGGAAGATGGCCACTCTGAAAGGCCAAATAGCTGTTTCTATCCGTGGGTTTGAAGAACACCTTCGTTGTCAGCTCATTATTAGTCAGCATCACGGTAAGGTCCAGGTAATCCACAGACTCCCTACTCCAACGTGATTCTAATTTGATGTTCTTATTATTACTGTTCAAATTTTGTAGAAACTGAGTCAGAGAGGTTTCAGAACCTACCCAGATAAAGAACAGGTCATCTATATAACGTTTATAGAAAACTAGTTCCTTAATATCAGAAGCATAAATGGTCCTGTCCTCCCACTCACTCATGAAGAGGTTGGCGAAGCTGGGCACAAATTTGGCGCCCATAGCCACGCCTCTCCTCTGGGAGAAAAAAGACCCATCATAACAAAATCTTCCTCCCTAGAGTTTTCACGTGGTGGAGAAGTTCTGTGAAACAACTACGGCCCCTTTTGGACACTAACTGTATTTATTGGATTAATATGACTGTGGTTGAAGGACTTTTTATTTCTATTAGCGCTGCTTGCACTTTATATATTTGCTTGTTTACACTGAATATGTGAGGTGAAGATTGCATGTTTTTAGACATTTAAAGTGGCAGCTAGCTTTGATTAATCATTATTCTTATTGTTTTTTTTGCATTTTTTATATATTGACCCCACACTGTGTCACATCCATAGTGCTGATACTGGTAACTCTCTTCTAGTGATCTTTACTGGTTTTTTGTCAATTAATGGCTGTGTGTTGAGTTATTTTGAGGGGACAGCAAATGTACACTGTTATACAAGCTGTACACCCACTACTTTACAATGTAGCAAAGAGTCATTTCTTCAGTGTTGTCACATGAAAAGATATAATAAAATATTTACAAAAATGTGAGGGGTGTACTCTCTTTTGTGAGATACTGTGTGTGTGTGTGTGTGTGTATATATATATATATATTTTTTTTTAATGCTCTTGGATACAATAAAAAAGAAAACTTGTTTAAGCCATTTAAATCTCACGAATCCCTGTGCCCGAATGTGATTCTTGATTAAATTTTTTTTCTGTAATAAGTGATCAACAAAAATATCTGTTATAATTTAAACTTGAATATTACTGGCTGTGTACCCATTAGTGAAAAAATGATCGAGAGGGCTTGATAAGTGGGGCGTACAGCCAGCTCCAACTCTATCTTCTGTGTAATTTATTATAGTTAATGTCAAAGGACAAACTATCTCATCCCTCTCCTCACCATGTCTTGGCATTGCTTATAAGCAAAAAGCAAGTTAGACTAATTAAAGCAGGCCAAGCTTACAATATACTTTTTCACGCTAAGCAGTGAGTAGCCAATCAGTGCCTCTGCCTCACACAGCTCCTGTCCTAAGCCGTAGCAGTATGGAGGAAGTATAAGGTTACATAGTTACATAGTCAGTGAGGTTGGAAAAAGACACAAGTCCATCAAGTCCAACCCATGTGTGTGTTTTTTATGTCAGTTTTATTTACATTGTATATCCCCCAATGTTTCTCGTCACTCTTACACCTTAAGAGAAGGTTTTTGTCACCAAAGACGACCATCATATCTATTAAATTTTTTTAATAATCTACGTGTGGATTCCCTGGTGTTGTAACCCCCTATATGTTACATTTATTTTGACTGTATTTTTTGTGTGTGTACCCAACCTGAACTACCTGAACACAGAAAAAGGTTGGAGTGACTGATACATTGATACATTGGAATATGAAGGAGGTATGACGATGCCGAATCCTGTCCTCGACACACTCCGTCTCCGTGACTAACCGATGAGTGACGAATCGCACTTTTTCATATAACATTCGAACCGGACGAAATTAATCAG
>BLSH010063816.1:2020779-2031530 GCA_018402905.1 Glandirana rugosa
TTCTTATAGCCTAGGCCATCTTTATGTAGAGCAACAATTCTTTTTTCAGATCCTCAGAGAGTTCTTTGCCATGAGGGACCATGTTGAACTTCCAGTGACCAGTATGAGAGTGCGAGAGTGTTAACACCAAATTTAACACACCTGCTCCACATTCACACCTGAGACCTTATAACACTAATGAGTCACGTGACACCTGGGAGGGAAAATGGCTAATTGGGCTCAATTTGGACATTTTCACTTAGGGGTATACTCACTTTTGTTGCCAGCAGTTTAGACATTAATGGCTGTGCGTTGAGTTATTTTGAGGGGACAGCAAATTTACACTGTTATACAAGCTGTACACTCACTACTTTACATTGTAGCAAAGTATAATTTCTTCAGTGTTGTCACATGAAAATATATATAAAAAAAATAACAAATATGTGACATACTGTATATATATATATATATATATATATATATATATTGTGAGGGATTAGCTCTTATGGGGATCAGTTTCCCTGGGATGAAGGCAGTTCAGACAGCAGTTTCTTTTAAAGTCTGGTTTGCAGCCAGGTTTATTTAAAAAGGTTGCAATTGCAAAACAAACAAAACAGCTAAATAAATCCTCGCCTCTCCGGCACTAACACAGTTCAGTTCCTAACTGAGGGATGTAGGGCTTCTCCCAGACACCCATAAAACAGAGACAAATGCAAACCTTTTCCTTTAGTCCATAAGCAAAAGCTCCATGGGTCAGCTCTCTCAGGCTGATCGCTCTCAGAGTTCTAGGGCAGAGCAATCATTTGCTCTCTTCCTGGTTTATTTAAACCACAGCTGACAGTGGACTTCAGTGGACCACAAAATCCGGTCCGGGACCAACCCTGCCACAGTGGTCGGTAAAACCCAGGCTGAATTCCGCTTTAGTCTATTCCACATAAAAGCATACGGGGTGACACATAGCGTCAGTCTATTACTTCGCCTCACATAACGTCACATACCCCCTCCCCCCCCGTCTCAAGCCCCTGCGGATGAGCAACTGTCCCAACCATACAGTGGACCTGGGAAAGGGCATCCTCATTGTTCAGGAGTTTCCCAGCCCCATGCTCTACTGTGAACTTGAATGGTTGTGGAGCCAAGAACCACCTTGTCACCTGACTTTTTTTCTCCCTATTGTCACACATCCACTTCAGAGGGGCATGGTCGTTGACTAGCTTAAAGGTTCTCCCCAAGAGATAGTATTTCAGGGCCTCTAAGGCCCATTTGATAGCTAAGCACTCCTTTTCGACAATGCATTATTTTCTCATGCCTGTTCAGTTTTTTGCTGAGGTAAACAATCGGGTGCTCCTCACCATCTCTGATCTGAGATAGTACGGCACCTAATCCCACATCAGAGGAGTCTGTCTGCATGACAAATTCCTTTGGGAAGTCCAGGGTCACGAGCACCGGTTGTACACAAAGGGCTTGATTCAACCTCTGAAATGCCTTTTTGGAATCAGGATTCTACTTCACCATAACCGACCTTCTACCCTTCGTCAGATCCATCAGAGGAAAGGCAATGGTGGCAAAGTTGGGTATGAAACGCCTGTAGAACCCCGTGATCCCCAGGGATGCATGCACCTGATTTTTAGTTAGCGGTTGGGGCCACTTTTGGATTGCCTCAAGTTTATTGGTCTGTGGCTTAACCACTTCAATACCAGGCACTTACCCCCCTTCCAGCCCAGACCAATTTTCAGCTTTCAGCGCTGTCACAATTGAATTACGCAGTCATGCAACGCTGTACCCAAACAAGATTTTTATCATTTTGTTCCCACAAATAGAGCTTTCTTTTGGTGGTATTTAATCACCTCTGGGGTTTTTAATTTTTGTGCTAAAAATAAAAAAAAATTGAAAATTTTGAAAAAAAAATTTTTTTCTCTGTTTCTGTAACAAAAAAACATTTTCTCCATCACTGACGGGCACTGATGAAGCTGCACTGACGGGAACGGATGATGAGGCACTTATATGCAGCACTGATGGGCACTGATAGGCAGCACTGACGGCACTGATAGGTGGCACTGATATGCAGCACTGACGGGCACTGATAAGCACCACTAATGGGCACTCATAGGAGGCACTGGTGGGCACTGATAGGTGGCACTGTAAGGTGTGCATTCTCTGGTGGTCCTGGGTGGCATCTGAACTAGGCACTGAGTGCCATCCATGTTGGGCATTGTGCCCCTTACCTGGTGGTCTAGGGTGGGCTTTCTGGTGGTTAAGGTGGGTTCCCTGATCGGCTCCCTGGTGGTCCTGGATGGGCTTTCCCTGGTTGGGCTCACTGGCACTTCTGGGTGGGTTCCCAGGTGGCCCTGGGTGGGGATCCATGGGGGGGCTGCACTGATAAACAATGAGCGCAGACCCCCCCCGGCAGGAGAGCCGCCGATCGGGTCTCATCTACTCGCGTCTGCAGATACGAGTAGAGAAAAAGCCAATATATGGCTCTTCCTGTTTACACTGTGATCAGCTGTGATTCCTCACAGCTGATCACGTGGTAAAGAGCTTCTGACAAAAGCTCCTTACCACAATCAGAGATGCGGTGTGTTAGACTGACACACCACACCACCGATCGCCGCGTGCCCCTGCTTGTTATTTTGCTGGACGTTATATGACGCCCAGTCAGAATAACTGAACCACTTCCCCGCCGTCATTCTGCATACGGTGGTAGGGAAGTGGTTAACCAGTCCCCGACCAATAATGTAGCAAAGGTATTTGGCCTCCTTTAAGCCTATGGCGCATTTCTTTGGGTTGACCTTGAGCCCTGTTTTCCAAAGGGAATCCACTACTGCTTGTACCAAAGGCAAATGAGATTCCCAATCGGGGCTGTGGATGATATCATCCAAATAGGCGGCTGCATAGGGACGATGTGGTCTCAGTGTTTTGTCCATCATTCTCTGGAAAGATGCAGGGGCACCATGTTGACCAAACGGCATTCACTTGTACTGAAACGACCCCTTGGCAGTAGAAAAGGCAGTCTTCTCCTTTGATAACTCTGTTAGGGGTATCTGCCAATAGCCCTTAGTTAGGTCTAGGGTTGTTATGTACCGGGCACCTCCCAATCTGTCCATTAGTTTGTCGACCCGAGGCATCAAGTATGCATCAAACTTGAACACTATTCAGCTTTCTAAAATAATTCTAGGACCTGACAGTGCCATCGGGCTTTGGAACCAGCACTATGGGGCTCAACCAGTCACTGTGAGAATCCTTCATCACGTCCAACTCGAACATGTTCTGGATTTCCTTTGCAACTGCCTCGAGCCTAGCCTCAGATATTCTATAAGGTTTCACATTTATGCGAACACCTGGTTCCATAATTATGTCATGCTGAATCACTGTGGTCAGTACAGGTAAAGGGAAGAAAAAAGGCTATAAAACAATAAATGACATATAAAAGGCCTAATTCATAGGGCCAAATAAGTGTGAACAACAAAGTGCTAATAGACTTTCTGGAGACAAACTTGTGGAGACCCACGGAACTAATATCCCTCCCCTCCCATTTGTCCCCAACCTCCTCAACCCTTCCCTCTCAACCCCATTCCCTACCTTGTGCAATCACTCTCTACATGTTCTCAGACACAACCCCATGCAAAATGGGACCCAGTGGATGCAACCCCATACAGCCTCATCACACTGCTTACAACCCCCCTCGTAGGACCGACAAAGCACCGCTTAAAGGCCCACCCTCCTACTCCAACAAACACAAATTTCTTCAAGAGGCAAAGGGCGCAGCAGCTCTTATGCTCCGGCCACACACACGACTAAGGGAATATTTCCCCCCTTCTTCCGATTACAGTCTAGAGCCTTTAAATATACCAGCCGCCCTCCTGACGTACCCGATGAGAAGACCTGAAGGATCAGACGGAGGCCGTCTGTAATAAGTAAATGATGGATGTTAATGGATATCGGCTGTCTATCTGAATAAGCATAAAAATACACATTGTGATCCTCTGCAAATATGTTTTATATTGTCTGATCCCCTTTTGTATGTTACACGATATTCTTTTGTGTTGTTGAGTGTATTGTACTGACACTTGGCAAAATAAAAAATTTTTGAATGGAAAAAAAAAACAAAAACAAAAAAAAAAACAAAGTGCTAATCTGCCAAGGTAAGTCCAACCAATGTATAGTCCAAAAACGTTATCGAGTGGAAAAAGTATCTCCAATTGTAGTACCAGATAGAGACCACACGGAGGCAATCTTATCCCAGTCCCATATAATACGGGAACTCACCGCAGGTTTTACCTAGATGTGGAGAGTTGTAAGTGAAAACTCTTCCTAGAGATCACGATCGTTCTTTTCCACCCGTGAGTATTGCTCATATAGAAAGGATGAACAGAGAAAACCCCATGGAATAAGAGTGTTTTATCTAGCAGCCATATCCCCACCCCCCACCTCCACTTAAATTGCCTGTATGCGAAGTCAGACTCAAAGACAAAAGTTTCTGCTTCCACGCTATGCGTTCCACAGGCAAACCGAAGTACGTAAGGACGCTGTCACGTACCTGGTGGTGGAGTCTGGCTTATGCAGGGGTAACCTGAGTAACTTGAGTCTGCCCCTTTTTATTTTTTATTAATTAATTATTTTTTTTTTTTACATTAACCTTGTTATCTGACTATAGATTTATGTTTATCCCAAGCATGTTTGAAGCCATTTACTGTTGACTGTCTCACAACCTCTGTTGGTAGTTTATTCCAATCATCAACCACCCTTTTGAGGTCATGTCCCCGTGTTCTTGATTTTGGTTTCATATTGAAAAGACTGCCCTCCTAAACCTTATTCACCCCCTTGATGTATTTAAAGGTTTCAATCATGTCTCCCCTCTCCCTTCTTTCCTCCAGACTGTACATATTAAGTTCCTGAAGTCGCTCTTGATGTTTTATCCCCCAGACCTTTCACCATTTTTGTTACCCGTATCTGAACTCGTTCTATCTTATCAATATCTTTTTGTAAGTGTGGTCTCCAGAACTGGACACTGTATTCCTTTTTAAATTCTTTAATTATTCCAATGTATACAAAATCAAACATCATAGCCACACGCAAGACGCGAGTTGAGACTATTACAGATACATCAACCAGGTTGGATTAGCTGTTACAATAAGTATATTGGTACAAGTGAGAAAAACATCATTAAATAACAGTGGTTAAACATATAAACATTCAAACATTACTGCCCAGAATCTGTCTAGGGTAATAAATCCATACCTAGCAGGTGGTTGTGTATAAGAGACTGTGCGCTGAACTATCCGGGAGGGGCGCGCGCCCGGAGGCCACCCCCGCCGGACCGCCTAATCTGTCGGACGGGACCCCCAGCCGTGACCCCCCCCCATCACCAGCTATAAGACCACCCCTCTTTTCCACAAAGTAAAATTCAAGAGCAGAAGAAAAGAAAGAAGGAAGAGGAAAGAAAAAAAAAAGGGGGGGGAAGGAGGGGAGGGGGTAAGGAAAATGTCTGTACCAGGGGAGAGGGAGCGGGGGGCCCCCCGGGAGGGAGTCACATGGGCTTCACAAAGGGGAAAAATGAATAGAAATATATATCAGCAGGTAACTCTATCAGGCTGCCTCTCACAGGTAATCCTCCGTACCAGAAAAATATCTCCAGGGTCTCCATTTATCCCTAAACTGCTCTTCTGTATTAGACAAAGAGGCAGACAACTCCTCCATACGATGAATGTGATTGATCTTTGAAAACCACAAAGCCTTGGTCGGGGGCTGCGTCTGCTTCCACAAAGCTGGAATACAGACCCTGGCCGCGTTAAGGAGCTGCATCGTGAGGGTCTTTTTATATTTCTTTAGGGGCATCTCCGTAAGGTGTAGGAGGCACAAGGCCGGGTCGTTGTTCAGGTCCACCGCCGTTAGGCTATTAATTGTGGTTGCTACCTCGTCCCAAAACAGTTTTTAGGGCTGGGCATGACCAGAAGATGTGGAGGATCGAACCCCCCTCCGCGCCACACCGCCAGCACACGTCTGGGATAGTACCGTTCATCCGATGGAGGACTCGTGGTACTCTATACCAGCGGGTAAGTATCTTGTATTCCGACTCCTGATAGTGACTCACCAAGGACGAATTATGTGTCAATAGCAGTATTTTGTCGACCTGAGCAGGTGTAAACTGCCTGCCGAGGTCACTTTCCCACCGCCAGATAAAGGTAGGAATTGGCTCACCTCCAGGAGACGAAATAAGCTTGTACAGAAAAGCCAAGGTATGTCTGGTGGGCTCCCCCGTTTTGCAGATCGATTCGAAGGGTGTAAGATCAGGAGGCTTGAAGTGAGTCCTCTGCAATGATTGTAAGTAGTGCCTGACTTGATATGTACTCAGGGCGTCCATCGGGGGGTCTAGCAACCCCGCAATGTCTGTTTGCGAGGGCAGTCCACCTCGTTCCTCCAACTGCGTCTTCCCCTGTTGGGCTAGCCTCCGAACCCCCCTGCTGGTTAGACCAGGGATAAAGTCAGTGTTTCCAATGATCGGGGATGGTAGTGGGGTCAACTCTGAGGAGCGGTGGACTGTTTTCGTAACCCCTAACATCGCTCCTATCAGTGGATGCTCACTCATATCGTCAGGGAGTTCAGCCTGGAGTCATGGTGAAGATGAAAGAGGCAAAGAGGCCTCCGCGATCTCGAGGGCTACTCACTGTTTTGAGACCATGTGGCAGTGCCAGTCCACCACTCGTGAGAGGTGAGCGGCCCTGTAGTAGTTGAGCACGTCGGGCAATCCCAAACCCCCTAAGGCCATGGGAAGCGACAAGGTCTGGAGCTTGATTCTGGCGGGCCCATGTGACCAGACGAAGTTTCTAAACAGGGTTCTCAACTGCTTGAAAAAGTCCGGAGGGATCCGGATAGGGATAGCTTGAAGTACATAAAGGATCTAAGGGAGGATGGTCATCTTTATTGCCGCGCAGCGTCCAAACCACGTAAGGATCAATGAATGCCATAGGCTGAGTTCTGCCTTCAGCTTGGTAAGAAGTGGGGCGAAGTTGGCCAAGTATAGGTCTGCCGGATCAGAGGTTACGTATATGCCCAGGTACTTTATGGGGGCAGTTGACCAATTGAACGCGAAAGAAGCGCGGAGCCTGTCCAGTGTCGACGGGGGGGATGACACGGTATTCTAAGTGAGGTCTCACTAAAGATCTATATAGAGGAATCAGAACCTCCTTCCTCCTGCTTGTGATCCCTCTACTGATACATCCCAGAATTCTATTTGCTTTTCCCACTGCCTGGTCATACTGTTTGCTCATTTTGCAATCATCTGAAATAAGCACCCCCAAATCTTTTTCTTCTGTAGTGCTGGCTAACACTGTACCCCCAATGCTGTACTCTCTAAGGGGATTCTTTTTCCCTAGATGCATTATTTTACATTTAGAAATATTGAACTGCAGTCTCCACTGCTTTGACCAATCTTCCAGCAATGCCAAATCATGTTCCATGTTACAGACACCTCCAGGGATATCAACCCTATTACACACCTTTGTATCATCAGCAAAGAGACATACATTGCCCTACAAAGCTTTAGTTATATCACTTACATTTAGGTTAAATAGAACAGGACCCAGTACAGAGCCTTGTGGTACCCCCACTAGTGACTGGTCTCTGTTCTGAGTGAACCCCATTTACAGCCACACTCTGGGATCTATCCTTTAGCCAACTGCATATCCACTGAACCACCCAAAGGTTAAGTCTCAGCTTGTACAACTTTTGTATTAGATCATTATGTGGAACTGTATCAAATGCCTTGCTGAAATCAATGCTATGTCCACAGCACCACCCTGGTCCAAAGCACTGGTAATATAGACAAAGAATTCAATCAGATTTGTCTGGCACGATCTGCCCTCAGTAAAGCCATGCTGCTTTGGGTCCAGCAAGCTGTGTATTTTTAGGTGATCAATGATCCTTCTTTTCATTCCATTACCTTGACTACAATTGATGTTAAACTTACTGGCCTGTAATTGCCAGCTTCTACCTTGCTGCCCTTCTTGTGGATAGGTACAATATTAGCTATCTGCCAGTCATGGGGAACTTCTCCTGTTAGAAGAGATTTATTTAAAAGATTTGTTAATGGTCCAACAACTATATCGCAAAGTTATCTTAGAACTCTGGGATGAATACCATCAGGGCCCATTGCTTTATTAAGCTTTAACCGAGCCAGTTCCTCAGCTACCTCTGTCTCCAGAAATCCTAGAAATGAACCATCGTTACTAGAACCAATATGATTCCCAACTTGTTATCATTAGTGCAGTCTGTTTCTGAGAAGACCTAACAAAAGTAATTGTTTAAATGGTTTGCTACATCCTGGTCTCCCTCAATGTGTTGTGCCCAGTTTTCATTTTAGTGATCTCATTGTATTTTTTCCTTCTATCACTAGTGTACCTAAAAAAGGTTTTATCTCCTTCCTTAATAGACTTCGCAATTTCCTCCTCTTTCTGTGCTTTTGCAGCACCGATAATGTGTTTGGCCTCCTTTGTCTATTTTTATACTCCGCTCTGTCAGCTGCACCTCCAATTTCCTTGAATCTTCTATATGCCATTTTTTTCCCTTTATTATCCTACTTACCTCTTTGGTGTATCATATTGTTTTTTTCTTGCGTTTATTCTTAATAACTTGCCTGACATATAATCTAGTTGCCTCCACAATGGTAGACTTTAATAGTGCCCACTGATTACTTCTGTGATTTTACTCCAACCTTTCAGTTCATGTTTTAGAAATTTCCCCATTTCAGCAAAATGTGTCCTTTTAAAATCTAAAACTTTTTGTTTTTGTATATGATTTTTCAGTTCTTGTTTTAATATCAACCCAAAGACATTGGTGATCACTAGAACCCAAATTCTCCCCCACCTCAACATCAGACAGTTGATCCCCATTTGTCAGTACTAGGTCAAGAATATGATCACCTCGGGTTGGGCTTTTTACTAACTGATTTAGAGAAACCCCATTCAGTGCTTCCATTACATCCCTGCTCCTGCTTGTAATAGCAGTTTGAGAATTCCAGTTAACGTCAGGCATGTTGAAGTCACCCATAATCAAAACCTCTCCCTTCATTGCCATATTAGTTATCTCATCAATCAACAAGTTATCATAATCTTAACTCTGTCCTGGGGGTCTGTATACTATTCCAATTCTAAGGGAAGATCCCTCTCTGGATGGAAGGCAGACCCAGAGGGTTTCAAGTATTTCATTTGTCTTTTGAATTAATGTTAGTTTTATGCCATTTTTTTACATATATGGCAACTCCACCTCCCCTCTTCCCTAATCTGTCATTCCTGTATAGTGTACCCTGGTATAGTTATTTCCCAGTAATTTTAATCCTTGAACCATGTCTCTGTAATTGCAACAAGGTATAAGTTGTCCCTATACATAAGAGCTGTCAGTTCACAAAGCTTGTTGCCTAAACTACAGGCATTAGTGCACATGACATGACAAACACTACTTTCAACTGCTTTCTTTTTATTAACAGAAACTTCAACTGAAGTGACCACCTCATCAGCCCAGTCATTATCAACACAAACCCTCACATTTGTTTCAACCTGCTGGGGACAGAAACTCTCCTCAACAATTACATCTCTGCCCCCATTTCTCAGTTTAAATGCATGTCCAAAAGGTTCCTAAATTCCATACCAAGAAGCTCAGTGCCCTTGTGTGAGGGATGCAGGCCATCTCTCTTGTAAAGTTCAATGTCCGACCACCGGGTAGCATCATGACTAACATAACCAAAACCTTCAGCATCGCACCAATTCTTTAACAAAACATTGAACTCTGCTATACGAAGTACTTTCTTGTGTTGTCCATTATGCACAGGTAAGACCTCTGAAAATGTAACAGTACACACTAACTGTTCAAGAACCTGGCCCAAATTCTGAAAATCCTTCTGCACAGAATGCACATAATTTTGGGACAAATCATTTGTGCCAAGGTGCACAACATCAACATTGCACTCTTCGCTAGCTTTTTTGACAATTCTTGCAATGCTCCTCTTATCTCTCCTAACAGTAGCACCAGGCAAACACCTAACTTCCTTTGAAACTTCCACATGATTTCCTATAGCAACACCTCTTACAATTGAATCACCCACAAGAAGATGACTTCTCCTTTTAGGAGCCTTATCCACAATTCTTGCCTGGTGAGCAGCCTCAGTTAAAACAATTACTTTTGGAATTGCATTTTTTTCCTTAAGCTCCTCCATGTGCAGAGAAGGGTTGCCAATCTCACAAGCAGCTATGTTTGCAGCCTTTGTATCTGCTTCTAGCTCAGAAAGAACACTATAGGGGTTATGCAGTATCAAACCAAAAGCTACATGTTTATGGTCCACAGGCCTTACTCTCCCAGACCCAACAGTTGTCCACACTGCCCTTCTCCTGTGCAGTCTTTAAGGAAGAGGTGGATTATTGCAGGGCAGCTCAACACAACAAACTGGCTTAGACAACCTCCTGATCTCAGACTGCAGAGCACAAACCAAGGAATTTAGACAGGCAATGTCATCACGTAGACTAGAAACCTGCATCCAAATGGGACAGTGTCCCAGCTTCCACAAAGCACCACGAAAAATAAATGCCAAACAAGTATTGCACTGAACTAAACCAAACATCTTTAAAGAGAGATTTACTTAAATTCAATGTGACAGGGTAAACCTACGTCCAAAGATCAGATGCACTACTGTAACGGACAGATTTAAGGAACCAAACACGAGACGTCAGACTCTAGTCCTCCAACAGATTCGGTCAAACAACACAACTCGACGGGACGTTATTAGG
>BLSH010063816.1:2044679-2058452 GCA_018402905.1 Glandirana rugosa
TACTATTAACCTAAAACTTTTAAAACCCAGAACTCATTGTAGAACCTCAGGCTACCTTCCAGCTCAAGGATGAGCATTTTGGGACTTGAGCACTCGCTGTAAAAATTCTTCTATAACCCCAAGGGCTAGAATTCATTGTGAACAAAAGAAAAACCTCCTGTGCTTGGGTGTGGTGCTTAGAGATTGGGTGGACTCTCCTCTTAGTTGTAATGCAAAGCAACTTGCTGCCTCCTCAGGACTGAGTATTCTTTCATATACAGGAGGTCTCCTAGTTACAAACATCCGACTTACGAACGACTCCTACTTACAAACAGAGGTAGAAAACAGGGAGTGACAGGAAATATACCCCTAGGAAGGGAAATTCACTCCTGTAAGAGTTATTAGGGGAAAAAGGGGTCTCCACTGATGCTTTATCACCAAGGTTTGTTTCCACAACAACCCAAAATTTTCAAAATCCAATTATCATTGGGACAGAAATTGAGGTGAATCTTCTGAACAGAAACAGAGACAGCAAAACAAACATTACAGGGGTGTTAACCCTTGCCTGTGCTATCCAAAAAGCTTAAAAATATTTTTTTTGGCTGAAGCTACACTTAAAAAATGTACCTGTTCCGACTTACAAACGAATTCAACTTAAGAACAAACCTACAGTCCCTATCTTGTTTGTAACCCGGGGACCGCCTGTAGAGTGATACCTCGGTTCACAAACTTAATTTGTTAGCGTTAGCCGTTTTCGGCACTATGAGGTCTTCCCATGCCATGAGTTGAGCACTGTGGACTTGGAGGTGGTCTCACCTGTATAGATATATGCTTGTGCATGTCATGCGTTTGTGGGTATATTATTTTACACACACACACACACACACACACACACACACACACACACACACATATATATATATATATATATATTTTTTTTTAAACTGTATTATGGTAATGCGCTAGGTCGGTGCACCCTCTAGGTTTTGTTGCTTTCTAACATTTTCTATACTGTACCTCTCATGCAGTGTTTATTTCCCTAAACTTAAGGTACCTTATGAGATTCTGACTTTACCCTGATGTGAGCTCTGTCACAAAGTCATGGAAAATTTGGTTCGTTCAGCCAGGTGAACTTACTCACCTCCTGAATCTGAGTAGATGCCAGGGTCTCTGGCACCCTAACCTTTGGTGTAGCTTTCTCATGTGATACTTAATAGTTGTTTACAAGAAATGTACTTTCTAAAGTGGACACAAAAATGAAAGCGGTTATAAAAAGGCAAGATGTTTTTTACCGTAAAGTGGATGCAAACCCAATTCATGAAATTATAACTGGGCACATATATCTGCAGTGTTTTCTTGTCTCTCTTCAAAGCCCTTAGTCCCGTAGCTGTCTCCTGCTCCATTCCTCTGTTATCAGCCTGACAAGTTCTCCGTCACATGTGATAAAAGCAGTCTGAGTTTTGTGTTGGGGAGGGAGCTATAAATAGATTAGCACAGTGCTGAACTATTCAAAGAACAGATCTGAAAGTCTCGACCTATGAGGAGAGGGTGTGTATGCCTTTCCTCCAATCAGCTGTCTTGGCTGTATGCCCAGGCTTCACTGCAGTGTTGAACAGGAAGAGAAAATCTAACTAACACAATGTGCACATTCTAAAGGACATATTAAGTTGAAGACAGCAGATATACATGTAAAACTTATATAGGGATATTGTTTCATCTCTGTGCATCATCTGAGGCTGTTCACTTCACTGGGTATAGGCGAAGGGTTAACATCCACTTTAATGCATTCTCTGCATTTAGGTAAAAATGTCCCAGGAAGTGTATTGCCCCCTCACCTCCCTTTATACTTACCCAAGTCTTACACTGATCTAGCGCTGTACCTGTCTGCAGCCAGCGCTGCCACCTCCCCCTCTTTACAGGCACAAAGACAGCAGCAGGAGCCATGGACTCCTGCTGCTGTCAATCAAATCCTGAGAGTGTGCTGTATGTGTCTATAGGTGCACCCCCTTAGGAAGCGGCTAACTATGGTTATGCACAAGGAAGAGGTGGAGCCAAGAATGCTGGTGGGGACACCAGAAGGATTGGGGCTGCTCTGTGCAATAGCATTGCACAGAGCAAGTAAGTATAACATGTGTTTTTTATTTTTAAATCACTAAGACTGTCTCTGTGGTTAATTAAAGGTTTTGATTTTAGCAGAGCAGTTTTCAGTTCGGGTCTGTGCCTCCTGTGCTTGCTGCATATGTTCCAGAGCTGATGAACATGACTGCATATATCCTATCCTGCATCTGAGCAATGTGTTTCCCTGGACTATATACAGAAATCCCCAGGAGATGTCTACCAGAGAAAACCCTGTTGATGACTGTGGTATTTCCTTAATTGAAAATACTTAGTATGGTAACAGGAAGTCAGAGTCTTTTCCATCTTTATCAGCCACTTTTTTTGGCATACTTTTAATGGTTCTATTGATCTTACTGGTCCAACAGTTTGGGGGGGGGGGTACACTGAGGTGCTTTGGTAAATCATTTTCAACAACCAACACAGCGCATTGGATACTTTTAACATGAAAGGTTTCCTTGGTCTATTAAAATTTCTTTAGGAATACCAGTACAGGAAAGCATGTGGGATAAGCTCTTTTGCAAAGACCTTAGATGTGTTTTCCAAGAGGGTTTCCTTTTCAATACCAGGTAGCATAATCCACTGAATGGCATACAGGGTAGATTTACAATACTTTTTAGCTTCTTTGTGAATACTGGACCCAAAAAAATGCTGCTCAATACGCTTTTGTTTTTTTTGTTTTTGGGCCAACACCATCATTGTGTGAAACTGGGAAAGCACCAGCTGCTCCAGAATATGTTCCCGTTCCTTCTTTATATTATACTGTAAGTTTGAGTATACAACAAAATGGGGATATGCCAAATTAATCTTGAGGTACCTAGCTTAACAGCTTTACATTGATACATGCATTTGCCAAATTGGGATCCCACAACTGTGTGTTCCCAAAATCAATGTGGACACTGATTTGTTATTTCTGGCAATGAGGCAGTTTACCCTGATTCCCTCACCATGACTGCTGGTGGGAGTTGTCAGTTTTCGATGAGTCCAGGGAGTGTCACCGCCCTCAAGTTCATAATAGTAACATACTTACTTACTCTACACTAGTTACCTGTTTTTTTTTCCTCATAGTTCCCAAAACAGAGCAAACTCAAAGCCCGGTATTACCCTGTGTATCAAGCTCTTAACCACACACAGGACATGCTTTACATGTCCATCAGGAGTCTCCAGTGAGAGAACAGCAGAAAGGTAGTCTTTGGCATGGTCATATGTACAAAGTACTCCCTCATTGTTTGTGCTAAGCTTAGCAGTGTCCACCAGATTGGCATGGAAGAATGTGGCGAGGTTTCCAGAGCCTAATATTGCCTCCAGCAGATTTCCCTCTATTGTAATAGTACATATTTGCCCTCCAGTCTCAGTTCCTCAGTATGCTGCAAGAAAAGTCTTTGAGTACATTGAGTCATTCTATAGGCTCACCCAATATGGAGCAATTGGCATTCACATTTCTCAGTCCATAACACCTAATAAGCCGCAGGGGCGGCCCATGCATTAAAGCGGAGTTCCACCCAGAATTTTTTTTTACATCTTTCAAGTCCTTTGCCTATATAGACTTACCTTTTGAAGGAAAAAAAAATTATACTCACCCTTAGTCGCTTGTTGCTAGGTGGTCTCTGCAATCTGCCCTTTTTAGGTCCTAGGCTCTTCTTCTCACTTCCTGCTTCGCCTGGCCTCCTGGGAGATGTGACTTATCATTTCCCAGGAGTCAGAGGGCTTCCCTGTACTGTAAAAAAAGGGATTTTATTAAAACTTACCGTAAAATCCTTTTCTCCGAGTTCACTGACAGACGCAGCCTCTTCATGACTTTGTGGGGTTTTATGCTTGTCCTACAAAGTCATGAAGAGGCTGCGTCTGTCAGTGAACGTAAGGAGAAAAAGGGATTTTATTAAAACTTTCCGTAAAATCCTTTTTTCCGAGTTCACTGACAGACGCAGCCTCTTCATGACTTTGTAGGACAAGCATAAAACCCCACAAAGTCATGAAGAGGCTGTGTCTGTCAGTGAACGTAAGGAGAAAAGGGATTTTATTAAAACTTACCGTAAAATCCTTTTCTCCGAGTTCACTGACAGACGCAGCTCTTCATGACATGTGGGTTTATGCTCGTCCTATTAGGAGTTAACTAGGCAGGGAAGAAGCAAGCTGGCCCCTCCCACAGGGGCCGTCTCCTCTTCCCACATAAACCCCCTACCTAGCTTAGCTCATCAGTTCGTAACAAGCCGTACCGAAACAAAGCGCAGAGGAGTGGGTGCTGCGTCTGTCAGTGAACTTGGAGAAAAGTTTTTTACGCTAAGTTTTAATAAAATCCCTTTTTCTCCTTTGTTCACTGACAGACGCAGCTCTTCATGACATGTGGGGATGTCCCAAAGCTGTGTCAAAAAAGAGGGGTGGGTAAACGATAACAACTGTACCCAACAGAACCTCTAAGGAGGCGCCAGACGCGGCCTACACTGCAGCCTGTAAAACTTTACGGCCAAAAGCAGCATCCGAGGATGATGAAACATCAATCTTATAAAACTTTGTGAAAGTGTGTACCGAGGCCCAAGTGGCCGCCTTGCACACCTGCGACACCGAAGCCTGGTGTCGGAAAGTCCAGGAAGTGCTAACAGCCCTGGTAGAATGAGCCATGACTGGAAAAGTGGGGACCTTGCCCCGAACAGAATACGCATGGGTCACGGTCTGTCTGATTCAATGGGAGACAGTAGCCGACGAGGCCGCCAAACCCTTGCGCGGACCCTCCGTCAGTACAAACAAAGAATCAGACTTCCGAAAGGAAGCTGTAGCATTCAGATACACTCGTAAGGCCCATAAGACATCCAGGGAATGCAACTCAAATTCCTTAGGATGCGAGGGACGGGGACACAATGAAGGAAGAACAATATCTTCATTAATGTGAAAAGAAAAAACCACCTTCGGAAGGAACGAAGGAGATGGGCGCAAAACCGCCTTGTCCTTGTGCAGGACCAGATAAGGAGACTTGCACGACAGTGCAGCCAACTCAGACACCCGCCTAGCGGATGTAATGGCCACCAAGAAAGCCACTTTCTGTGACAGCAGTTGTAGGGGAATATCCCTGATCTTCTCATATGGCGGTTTCTGAAGCACAGAAAGCACCAAATTCAAATCCCATGGAGCCATCGGGGACCGCACCCGAGGTGCCACATGGCACCCACCTTGTACAAAGGTACAAATCAACGAATGTGATGCCAGAGGTCTTTGAAAAAGAATCGCCAGAGCCGAAATCTGGCCCTTGAGAGCACTCAAGGCCAGCTTCTTGTTCAGGCCCTGCTGTAAAAATGTCAGGACCCTGGACACCACCGTAAGAGCGAGGGTTGTAACCCTCCGCCTCGCACCAAGCTATGTAAGCCTTCCAGGTGCGGTGATACATAGTACACTTGCGTGCTTTGCGCATGGTAAAAATCACGGATTCAGCGACACCCCTGTCGCCCAGCACCTGGGACTCAATAGCCGTCAAAGCCAGTGAGGGTAAAGCAGGGTGCAAAATGGGCCCCTGAGACAGTAGATCGTCTCGCAGCGGGAGTTGCCAGGGAACGTCCGCCACCATTCGTACCACGTCGGCGTACCACGGGCGCTGAGGCCAATCCGGGGCCACCAGGATCATTGGAATTCCCTCCAGTTCCACCCTGCGTAGCAACCGCGGGAGAAGCTGGATTGGAGGGAAGGCGTACAGAAGACGAAACCGTCCCCAAGGGGCCATGAGAGCGTCCATGGAAACCGCCAACGGATCTCTCGTCCTGGACACAAAGGTCTTCACTTTGTGATTGAACCGAGACGCCATGAGATCCACATCCGGTGTCCCCCCACTTGTGGCAAATCTGGCTGAACACCTCTGGATGGAGAGACCACTCTCCCTGATCCAGCATCTGGCGACTGAGAAAGTCTGCCTGCCAGTTCTCCACGCCTGGAATGTAAATGGCAGAGATTGCCGGAACGTGAAGTTCTGCCCAATGCAGGATCAGAGCTGCTTCCGCCGCAGCTGCTGAACTCCTTGTTCCGCCCTGATGGTTCACATATGCCACTGCTGTGGCATTGTCCAACTGAACCCAAATGAGGCAACCTCGTAACCTCATCGTCCAGTGAGATAGGCACAGCCTGATCGCCCTTAGCTCCAGCACATTGATCGGAAGGCGTGCTTCCTGCGCAGACCAACGGCCCTGGGTAGACTGTTGCCCCAGGACCCCACCCCAGCCCGACAGGCTGGCGTCCGTCGTGATTATCACCCAATGAAGGGGCAGGAATGACTTCCCCCAAGTCAATGCCGGGTCCCGAAGCCACCAGGTCAGAGAGCCCCTGGCTTGGGGGTTCAAGCGGATCAGGAGATCCAGGGACCGTGGGGACCTGTCGCACCGAGACAGAATCGCTCGCTGAAGAAGGCGAGTGTGGCTCTGGGCGTAAGGTACTGCCTCGAAGGTTGATACCATGAGCTCCAGCACCCGCATACAGAACCGTAATGACGATTGTCGGTGTGAAAGTAAATATCGCACCCGCCGTCTGCAGCGACAGCAACTTGGCCGGAGGTAGGAACACCTTCGCCTGCTCTGTGTCCAGAATGAAACCCAGGTACTCCAGGCGAAGGGACGGAGACACCATCAACTTTTGTAGGTTGATCAACCAGCCGAAGTCCTGTAACAAGGCCATGGTGATCCTCACATTCTCCTCCAGAGCCGAGGAGGACTCCGCTCTCAGGAGCAGGTTGTCGAGGTAAGCTACCACCGCAATACCTCTCTGCCGCAGTAACGGCAGTACTGGGGCCACCAGCTTGGTGAAAACCAGAGGAGCTGAAGCCAGACCGAAAGGGAGTGCCACGAATTGGTAATGGAGGTCCCCCACTGCAAAACGCAGAAAGCACTGATGCCGTGGACAGATGGGAACATGGAGATACGCGTCTGATATCCAGAGACGCCAGAAATTCCCCTTGATGGAGGGCGGCCACAACCGAACGAATTGATTCCATCCGGAATCTTCGTGCTCTTACATATTGGTTCAGGGCCTTCAGGTCCAGAACTGGCCGGACCCCCCCTCCTTTTTTGGAGACTACAAACAGGTTTGAGTAAAAACCTCGAAACCTCTCCACTGGAGGTACGGGCACAATCACCCCCTGGTCTCAGAGTGCTCGTACAGCACCGAGAAGGGCCTCCCGGCGCCCCTGCGGGAGTCTCAAGTTTGATGGGAAGAACCTGTCTGGGGGTAGGGTGCTGAACTCTATCCTGTACCCGGTGGACACCACTCCACCGGTCTGCGAACCCCAGAAGACATCCCGTCAGGCCGAGGAGGGCTTGTCCTCTGCCTTTTCAGGTTTGCGCTGCCACTGCCGTCTACCGGGCCCTGCAGCGGCCTTTCCGGGTCGGGTCCCTTTACCTGCTGCGCCGGAGGGGCGAAAAAAACTTTTCTGACCCGAAGAAACAGGCCCCTGTCTACGGCAAAATTTTCGCCTCCGGGGCTCTGGGAGGAAAGTGCTCTTTCCACCAGTGAAATCTTTAATGATCTCATCCAGTTGTGGACCAAAAAGACGGCCACACTGGAAAGGGAGATCCGCAAGGCCTCTTTTGGACACATGGTCTCCTGACCATGAGCACAACCAAAGGACTCGTCTGAGAATGACGGCAAATACAGCCATTTTTGATAACATAGGGAGCAGATCCAGAGCTGCATCGCAGAGGTATTTGATACCCTGGAACAAAAACTCAGCCCTCTGCGGCGCATCCATCAGGCGACCGCCGTCCAGATCATTCTGAAGCTCCGCCATACACTCAGATAAATATTGTGCCGCCAGGGCTGGTCGCAGAGCTGAGCCTGCTAACAGAAAAAGAGCTTTAGACACTGCCTCTGTCCACCTATCAGCAGGATCCTTAAAAGAGGGAGACCCCTCCAAGGGAATGGTCGTCGCCTTATTCAGGCGAGCTATCGGGGGGTCCACCGCAGGTGATGCCCACTTTTTTAGAAAGCATTTTGACAGTGAGCAGGAATGCTGCGGACGCTGCCATTCACGATATATCAGGTGATCAAAGAACTGATCATAGGGATAAGCCCTAGGGGCCCTGGGGGGCCTGGCCGATCCGCAAACATATGCAGACGTCTGCGACTCGTAGTCTTGGCTCAGTCGCAGCGTAGTGCGAATCCCAGAGATAATGGTGGATACCAGTGCTTTTTCACGCACAGCCGCCCCCCCTGGTCCTCCTCTCCATCCGAGGGGGCCAGTTCACCCTCAGAAAGCTCTACTGGGGTCCCCATGACCCCCGAGGCCATCTCTGGTTCAGAGTCCTCCCCTGAGGAACAGGGGGGAGGGGGGCGTTTTCTAGGGGCCCCTGGAGCGACGCTCGGCTCCCTCCGGGGCAGAAATTCACTAAAAACCGCCCTCAGCTGGTCTAAAAACGCCCCCTGCGCAGACTGCGCTGCTGCTGATTCCTCCTCAGCAGGCCCATCGGGGTAGTCTGCCATCGTTTTCCCTGAATTGGAAATAATGCAGAGAGAAAAACTACTTGAGGCACCCCCACAGTGTCGCACACCACTGCCCCACAGAACGCCAGGGAGACCCAGGACGACTGCACCCGCCACCACCAGCACCCGCAGGAGAAGCCCAGCTATACTTGCTGTTTGCTGCCAGACAATGGGAACTCCCTGAGGACCGCCAGAAGAGCTGCGCCGTCAGAAGCCCACCGTTCCAAAGAGGAAGTAAAAATGGCTGCAGCACGTTTTTACAGCATGCAGGGACTCCAATATGGCCGCCGAGGTCATGCACTAGAGGCCAAACACCTGCTGGGGAACGTGGCTACCGCAAAATGGCCGCTCTGAGCAATAGAGGAAAAACCCCTTTAGAGAAAAATGTCTGCGGCTCCGGCAAAATGGCGGTGATCCACCGCAAAATGGCGGCGGATCGCCGCAAGGAGGCCCAAATCCCCAAAAGGCAGGGAAAATGAATGGGTGCGGTGTGGGGGTGGGGGGAACGGGACCACAGTGTGAACAGGAGACCCCCACCGGTGGCTACATCCCAGGAAGACGCTAGGACACCCATCGCCCCCCCCTGCGCCAAAAAATGGGAGAGGGGGGCGTTCACTCACCACTCCTGACGGGTGTAGCGGGTAGCCACCCGGTCGCAGACCTTCCGCCCCTGCCCGGGCGGGATGCTGCCGGCCAAAACCGCCACCAAACCAGACCACAGTCCGGAACCTGGGCGTAAGGGGGGTACCCCCAGGCCACCCGCACGGAACGGGTATGATGCGGCGGGACCCCATACGACGGGACTGGCTCGCATCGGTCGGCTGGGCCGGGGAGAGTACAGAGTCCTGAAACAACCCTCTATGCCCCGGCCGGCTTGTTGATAGCAGATTCTTCAAGTGCTTGATAGAAGTGGTTAAGGAAAATAAAAGCAATAAAATCAAATAAAAGAGCAGTCTCAATCCGGACTGCATTGGTCCCATAAGGGAGCAAGGTCAACTCCTTGCGACTATAAACAAGGAGAAAGGCGCATGGTGATAATTACTCAATAATACTTAAAAACCTTGCGACTAGGCATTAAAAACTGATGAGCTAAGCCAGGTAGGGGGTTTATGTGGGAAGAGGGGACGGCCCCCGTGGGAGGGGCCAGCTTGCTTCTTCCCTGCCTAGTTAACTCCTAATAGGACGAGCATAAATCCACATGTCATGAAGAGCTGCGTCTGTCAGTGAACAAAGGAGAAATCGTGTTATTTCCGGACAGGAAATGAGGTGATTTAAGGCGGACCGAGATGGAGGAGTGCATGATGGTTACCCACCATGTACTTCTTTCAGGAAGAGATGCCAGGAGACTACGGATGGGCTTCAGTGCTCTCACCTAAAATTGAAAAGTCCAGCAGTGAGAGAAACGAAATTGTGAGTAAAAAATACATGTAACTACTAGGCGGTTTGAAAGTAAGGAAACAAAAGGTTACATGCCAAAAATTTTTTAAACATTTTCTCGGTAGAATTCCGCTTTAAGGGCTCATGGGGGCCGCCCCCCCATCCCTACCACCTCCCCCCCTGTCCATGCGCCTGGCCCCTTTCAGGTCGCCGCACACATGGATTCCTATGGCAGGGCAGGGAGGAAGTGTTTTTTTTTTTTTAAGCACCCGATTAGAGCCCTAGGCTCTAATAGGCTTCAAAATAGGGTGGGATCGGAGTGCGCCAGATCCCACTGAATTGTGTGACTATAGCAAATTAATTTTCGCCAATTGGATGCCTGGCACTAAGGACGGGGAGGCACAGGAGAGGAGAAGGATCCGCCGCTGCTCTGTCCTACACGGAGGAGGACACACAGCTCCAGAGAAGGGGACCTCCCGCGGGGGGGGGGGGGGGCTTTGTCAGTGAGAGCCGCACACAGGGGGGCAGTCCTGGGGGCGTGCACCGGTGTTGCCGATTGTTTGCTGCCCCCACTCCAAAAAACCCACCACTGAAAGGCAGTGTCTGTCTCTCAAAGAAGAGATTTCGTTTGGGCTAGGAGGCTGTTTATAGACAGCAATCATGGGTTTTAACCACCTCATTAAAAGCATTATAAACCCTCCTACCTGAAC
This sequence comes from Glandirana rugosa, assembly GCA_018402905.1. NCBI lineage: Eukaryota > Metazoa > Chordata > Amphibia > Anura > Ranidae > Glandirana > Glandirana rugosa. The sequence goes on from BLSH010063816.1 coordinate 2,055,311, forward strand.
CTTGTGTTTCCACTTGCATAAGACATGCATTAACCATGTAGTTTCCTGGTGTCATTTGTTGCTCTGTATGCACAGCCTATAGCAGGGCAAATCATCACATTCCTATATCAGCAGTTTCTGCTTGTGTTCAGATATGAGGCGCATGGCATGGCTCTGCCCGTTAAATGAGAAACAAACCAACAAGCTTTGGCTGTACTTCTCTTGTGGATCACAGGAGTGCAGTTCGTTCTGTACTCCTGTGACCCATTTTCAGCAGACAGCGGGCTGTAGTACGCTGTTAGCTGATGTCACAGAGGCAGTCCAGGCTCGGGCAAGATCACAACAATGAAGTTGGGATCTGCCCACATGCCTGGACCGGCTTCAAGCTCAGCCTCTCAGCGAGCCACTGAGAGCCTGAGCCAGCTGCTCCCACACCCTCCTCAGTCCAGCGCTCTGGTGAGTGGGGGAGTGTAGACAGCCAGTGACTGACAGTCACTGGCTCTCTGTTTAGGAAGCTCTGAGAGCCGAGCTATCAGCAGTGTTTGAATGATCGGTTCTCAGTCTTATGATGGCCATACACTATACGAAAAACGGGCCGAACGAGTTTTCGAAAAACGAATACACGGTCATGAGAGAAAACGATTTTGCCATCATGTAATGACTCAAATTTGATCGATAAATCATTCAACTGACACAAATTAATCAGTTTTTCATTTGTTTTGTCACATAAGCCCAGTGCAAACTCTTCAGGCGAGAAACACATTAACCTTTCAATTTATCATCCGTTCGGCCGAAGTTTTCCAAACCTTTCCTTCGATTTATTGGCACAAAAATGGCACAACCAAAAAATAATCCAAATGACAGATTTTCAAACGATTTTTCGTCTAGTGTATGGCCAGCATTAGAGCCGGCGGGGGACAGATGCAGCATTGGACTGATGCTGCATCCACCTAGGTGAGTATGATTCTAAAAAAAAAAACAAAACAAAAAAAAAACCTTACTTCTCTTTTAATGCATGGCCTGTCTGTAGTATAAGAATTGACATGTCCTGGGAAGAAATGTATATGCACAATCCCTGGGTCTCTCAGTCTATTACACCTCAGGTGAGAGCTAATTAGTCTGATACAGCCACAAGCAAGCACAAAAATCAACGGAGATATGACCATGCAATCTTTAGTCACATTGGCTCTCCCACGTTTGTGATGCAACACAGAAGAACTGGTGAGGAATGGACTGTGACGTGGAACAAGAAGCTACCTGTCCCTTTAGTGAATAGGGACAAGCTAGGTGGATAACATAGGCATGGAGGAATAGATCAGTTATGACACTACAAACCTCAGCCATAATATGGAGGAAAACAAATAATACAGGGAATATAAGTACACTAATACCTAGTTAAAACAACAAAAACATTTGAAAGTGTACAATGCCTTCAATTGCTCGTTTACCACTTAGATAAAAAGGAACGGTCTTACGTGAGGTTGATGTTTTCCTGTTTTTCCAGGGTTACTGGCACAGAGGATATAGCCTGAAGATAGTCTTCATTACCATTATGTCACTCCACAAGGGACAGCAGCTCATCCGCACTCTTAGGCTTCATGTACACACACAGGCTACTTTGAACATAGGCCGTAAAAAAAAATGCAATGATTTTACCGAGCTTTGTGGCCCTTGGGGTTGAAGCTCCCCTAACCACAGCAGCTCCTAAACTATGCCTATGTGTACATGGACACATAGGCTTTTAACGGAGTTGAGTTTAGGAGCTTTGGCAAAAAAACACCAAAAGCTCCTAGATAGAATTAAGCTTTTAGCTGCGGATAGATGAAGTTATCTACTGCAGCTATACTCAGACAATGCTTTCCTATGCGAATTAGAATGGGAAGTTCCTGCGCTGTCTGTACTCAATAAAATATATAGAATTATAAAAAATAATCTACATCATCTATGATATAATCAACAATATCTGCTATGAAAAAATAACAAAACATAACAATAATAGTTTATATAGTGCTGTGATTCTTCAACATCGCAATGATTCCTTTAGGCTCCATGCACACTGGACATTCTATATAGTCGTTTTGGATGTCAGATTTCTGGTAGAAAAACGCTGCTTTTAAAACTAGCTTTTATCAGTGTTTTGTAATAGTGTTTATGCGCGTTTATCGGCGCCTGAGTTTTTGAGCATTTTTCTTTTCACTTCATTAACTTTCATTAACTACAAAAAACGACGGACGCCGATAAACGACCGTTTAGCGTCGTGTATGATCGTTTATTGGGCGTCCATCGTTTTTTGTGGTCAGAAGAATGACTCTTTAACGCCAATTCAGGGCATTCAGATAACAGCCCAAGAACGCCACTGCTGTTACAACGACAATTAATGTCCATGTGTGCAGGATAGGATAACATAAAAGGGCGTTTTTGGGCTGTTAAAAAAAACGCCCAAATGACCATAAACGGTTGTTTATCAGCTTCAGTGTGCATGGAGCCTTAAAGCGCCACCCGTGCAGAAAAAAAGGGATTTTATTATAACTTACCGTAAAATCCTTTTCTCTGAGTTCACTGACAGACGCAGCCTTCTTATGACACGTGGGGTTATGCTCATATCACTAGGAGTAGACTAGGCAAAAATAAAACAAAAGCATGGGTTGGCCCCTCACTCGGGGGCCGTCCTCACCTTAGCATATAATACCCCTGCTCTGCATAGCACATAAGTTTGTAACAAGCCGTACAAACTCAACACAGAGGAGTGGGTGCTGCGTCTGTCAGTGAACTCAGAGAAAAGTATTTTACGGTAATTTATAATAAAATCCCTTTTACTCTTCCGTTCACTGACAGACGCAGCCTTCTTATGACACATGGGGATGTCCCAAAGCTGTGCCAATCAAGAGGGGTGGGCAAACTAGAACAACTGTACCCAACAGAAAAAGCCCTCTCAGGCGGCGCTAATCGTGCCTATACTGCCGCTTGTAATGCTTTGCGGCCAAAGGCAGCATCCGAAGATGCTGAAACATCAATTTTGTAAAACTTAGTAAACGTGTGCACTGAGGCCCAGGTAGCCGCTTTGCACACCTGAGACACCGAGGCCGCAAATCTGTGGTCCGGAGCCACAGAGTCCACACGTTTCGCCGATGGACCCGGAGTCACGTGTGCAAATGATTCAAAA